>WBZZ01006850.1:112500-222500 GCA_019918135.1 Paulinella micropora | reverse complement strand
TAATCCCTATCCTAATCCTAATCCCAATCCAAATCCTGATCATCAGGATGAGGATTAGGATTAGGATGAGGATTAGGATCGGGATCCTGATTCTGATCCTAATCCTGATCCTAATCCTAATCCTAATCCTAATCCTAATCCTAATCCTAATCCTCCTAATCCAATCCTAATCCTAATCCTAATCCTACCTAAGCCTAAGCCTAATCCTGATCCTATTCCTATTGCTATTCATATTCCTATTCCTATTCCCATTCCTATTCCCATTCCCATTCCCATCAGGATAGGATGGGATATGATAGATGGACGAATGACATATGCATGAAGGATGGATAGATGAGAGATGGATGATGGGGGTGGACGGGAATGGGTGGATGGGTGCGGATGCAAGATTGATGGATGGAAAGATGATGCCAAAGAGTAGATGCAATTCGATTTCACATGGACTGTATACACACTTGCACTTTTTCGCTAGCTGCACTTTGATTCCACAAAGACACAGATACATTTTGGCTCGGAATTGACAGTTGAAAACACAGTGACCTTTTGTGAGATGGCTTGTACCGAATTGCCTCACGCCTGCACGCGCCTGGCCTTGCAGGGTGCCTCGAAGGCCATTCCTTGCAGAGTTCAGCATTATTATTACGGGTATGCGTTTGTACTCTGCCAAAGAGAGTGGCGAGGACAACTAACAACAGAAAACAAAAACGTTAGCCCGGGCACCAATGACTGCAGTTGAATTTTGTTTCGTCTTGATCCACGTCGAATCAACACGGACGAAGGACTTCATACAGACATGGATAACAGGAAGGAAAAACAAGCTCCCAAAGAGGTTTCCTCGTGATTTTCTTCGAGGAGTTTGAGTAAGTTCCGTGATTAGGAAGGTGAGGAAAAGGATGTGGAAGTCGCGAAAGCTGAAGACAAGTCGGTCACAAAGAAAACAACTGAGAACGCGGAACATCCTTTGGAAACACCATGGATCCTTTACTATGACAAGAAGATGGAGCACACAAAAAAATCGGGCGGTGGCAAGAAATTTAAGCAGGTGCTTGTAAACTTTCAATCAATTCCTACCTCTTCCTCACGTGTATCGTGTCTCAGTACGAATCTAATCTGCGACCCCTTGGAACCTTCAACACTTTGGAAGGCTTCTGGAAACTTCACTCCTGGATTGTACCAGCAGACAATCTTCCGCAGGATTACAACTTACTTCTCTTTCGACACAAGTCAGCGCTTTTTTCTTGTATATTCACTCACAAGTGTCTGGCAGGTATATTCCGGCGTGGGAAAGCTTTCCACAAGGTGGAATGTGGATAGTTCGCGTTCGCAAGGGTACTTGTTTTTGAAGAGGGGTTGGGAGGATGGGCAAAGGGAACAACATCTAGCCATCCCTTCTTTCTTCCTTCTTCCTCCCTTTCTTTCTTTCTTTCTTTCTTTCTCTCTTTCTTTCTTTCTTCTTTCGTTCTTTCTTCTTTCTTTCCTTCCTTTCCTTTCCTTTCCTTTCTTGTCCTTTCTTTTCTTTTCTTTTCTCCTCCTTTTCTTCTTCCTTTTCTTCTTCCTTTTCTCCTTCCTTTTATTGCTGCTTCTCCGTAGAAGAGACAAGAGAAAGATAAAACAAGATAAAACACAACCAAGAAAGAAAGAAAAAGAAAGAAAAGAAAAGAAAAAAAAAAGTAAGCAAGAAAACAGACAAGCAAGCAAGCAAGAAAGAACGAAAAGAAACGAAGAAAGGAAGGAAGAAAGAAAAGAAAAAAGGACGAAAGGAATGAAAGGTAAGGAAGAAAGGGAAAAGAAGAAGATGAAGAAGAAGAAGAAGAAGAGTAGTAGTAGTAGTAGTAGTAGTAGTAGTAGTAGTAGTAGTAGTAGTAGTAGTAGTGGTAGTAGTGGTAGTAGTAGTAGTACTAGTAGTACTAGTAGTAGTTGTAGTAGTTGTAGTAGTAGTAGTAGTAGTAATAGAAGTAGTAGTAGTATCATTATCCCTGAAAGGTGTTGGGAGTAGGGGGGTGGGGGGTTTGGGAGGAGGGGAAAACGGAAATTGTGTACCCACCCACCCACCACCACCCCCCACCCCCCATTTCCGCACCCCTGTCTGAATAAATCATGGTTTGTGGGAACCAGGAGCAGTTGGGAGCTCATATTGGCAGGGTGGCTAGCCCCTGGCTCGATCTTGATGCTGGTATAATTTTTTTGGAATTCACGCAATTATTTGCGTTAGGGGAGTGTCCTGAATGCCTACATTCCTTGTTTTTTTAAAAACAAGCCTATTTTCTGCTCTCCCATCGGAATAAATCATGGTTTGTGGGAACCAGGAGGATTTGGGAGCTCATATTTGCAGGGTGGCTAGCCCCAGACTCGATCTTGGTGTTGATATAGTTTTTTTGGAATTCACGCAAATATTTGCGTTAGGGGAGTGTCCTGAATGCCAAAATTCCTTGTTTTTTAAGCCTATTTTCTGCTCTCCCATCGGAATAAATCATGGTTTGTGGGAACCAGGAGTTGGGAGCTCATATTGACAGGGTGGCTAGCCCCAGACTCGATGTTGATGCTGATATAGTTTTTTTGGAATTCACGCAAATATTTGCGTTAGGGGAGTGTCCTGAATGCCAAATTTCCCTGTTTTTTTTATTTTTTTTTTTTAGTAAGCAGCACTTGCCGGTGCCTCCGGCAATCGAACGTACCCTGTCGACGGGGCAGGGGAGGTCCGGGGGGCCCTCCCCCCGGGAACCCCAGTCCGGCGATTGTACGTACCAGTTTTGGTCGCGAGTGGCACCCACACCAGAAAATTGAGGTCTTGTGCCACCAGGTGCCCTCCGGCAATTGGACTACCCTGTCGACGGGAAAGGGGGGGTTCCGAGGGGCCCTCCCCCCGGGAACCCTAGACCGGCGATTGTACGTACCCGTTTTGGTCGCGGGTGGCACTTCCAGAACATTGAGGTCTTGTGGCACCAGCCGCCGTTTGCGCACACCAGAGGGAGTTAGCGGCTGATATTTTGTGTATCTGACACTTCTTGATGAGTTCTCTTCGAAAATATGAAAATTGTGGCGCCGGGTGGCATACAACCGGAAAATTTAGGTTTTTGCGCCACCAGGCGCCGTTTGCGCACACCAGAAGGAGTTTGAGGCTGATGTTTGGTGTACCCCACACCTCTCGGTGCGCTCTCTTCGGAGATAAAAAAGTTTTGGTGGCGGGTGGCACAAAAACCAGAGATTTTAGGTTTTCGTGCCACCAGAGCTGACACTTGCGTTCTATTAGTGCTCCAGCAATTGCACATACTCTGTCGATGGGAAAGGGGGTGTCCGGGGGGCCCTCCCCCCGGGAACCCCAGCCCGAGGTGTGTGTGTGTGTGTATGGGGCAGGGGGGGGTGCGCGAAGCGCACGCATTCGCGCACCGCAAACCATCCTTTCAGGTGTTGGCGCAGCCCCTAGTTATTATTATTATTATTATTATTGGACACCGTGATAGCCCAGTGGTCAAGTTCTACCATCTGGGCCCTGTCGCCAGTTCGATTCCCGTCGGTGCCACCAGTATTTTCATTGAACATACCGGTCTATTTCTGGACCAGTATTTTCATTGAACATACCGGCCCGTCTGGAAGTGTTGGAACTGCCCTTGCGGGGGTGTCATTAGAGCTTATCGTCAATTCTTCGTACTCCCCTCACGGGTGAGACGATGGAGGCGCATGTGCAGAAATGCATCAGCCATTGACAGAGAAGCACTATTATTATTATTATTATTATTAATGGAGGCACATGTCCAGGATCTGGATCTGATGCTATAGTCTGAGGAAGCCTATTATTATTATTATTATGGACACCGTGATAGCCCAGTGGTCAAGTTCTACCATCTAGGCCCTGTCGCCAGTTCGATTCCCGTCGGTGCCACCAGTATTTTCATTGAACATACCGGTCCGTCTGGAAGTGTTGGAACTGCCCTTGCGGGGGTGTCAATAGAGCCTATCGTCAATTCTTCGTACTCCCCTCATGGGTGAGACGATGGAGGCGCATGTGCAGATTTGCATCAGCCATTGACCGAGAAGCACTGTTATTATTATTATTATTATTATTATTATTATTATTATTATTAGGACCTCGAACAAGGGTAGGAGGCTTATGTCCGTTGAGGATATGCCATTAGCTGCATCAGTACGCCTCAGATATAGTAAATCTGCCTTGGAGTGTTGACTGTGACATATTTGAGGGAAATCCCGATGAAAAAACCTAGTCACACTTGCTAAACAGAGTTCCAGCCCAATGGCCTCAAGGCGTTAAACTGTGACGCCAACTCATAACCCTTTGGTGGTAGATGCTGGGGAGGAGGGTCGTTGCGCGCGTAAAAGATCTTAAACTCCGCATATGCTGGTTGATAGCCCAGGACCCAGCAGACACCAGATTGTTATGGGTGGGGTTTCGAGGCAGCTCTAGCAACCGCGCTTGGTGTATGCACTTGCACATTCGGTGACGTCTTGCAAGAGGTTGCTGGGACTGCGGAATAACCTCGGCTTAGTGCAGTCTTGCCCTCAGGAGCTCCATCGGTGGCCCCAATCATCAGGCGAGAGACTGACACGGGGGGGTGGAGGACCTCGAACAAGGGTATTGGAGGCTTATGTCCGTTGAGGATATGCCATTAGCTGCATCAGTACGCCTCAGATATAGTAGTAGTATTATTATTATTATTATTATTAATAGTAGTAGTAGTAGTAGTAGTAGTTGTAGTAGTAGTAGTAGTTGTAGTAGTAGTAGAAGTCGAAGTAGTAGTAGAGTAGTAGTAGTAGTAGTAGTAGTAGTAGTAGTAGTAGCAGTAGTAGTGGTAAGTAGTGGTAAGTAGTAGTAGTAGTAGTAGTAGTAGCAGTAGTAGTAGTAGTAATAGTAGAAGTAGTAATAGTAATAGTAGTAGTAGTAATAGTAATAGTAGTAGTAGTAGTAGTAGTAGTAGTAGTGGTAGTAGTACTAGTAGTACTAGTAGTACTAGTACTAGTAGTAGTACTAGTAGTAGTAGTGGAGCAGTAGCAGCAGCAGCAGTAGTAGTAGTAGTAGTAGTAGTAGTAGCAGTAGTAGTAGTAGTAGTAGTAATAGTAGTAGCAGTAGTAGCAGTAGTAGTAGTAGTAGTAGTAGTAGTAGTAGTAGTAGGAAAAGAAGAAGAGAAGGAAAACAAGGAAGAAGCAGAAGAAGAAGAAGCTGACGGAATCAGACGAGCGGAAGCAGAAGAAGAAGAAGAAGAAGAAGAAGAAGAAGAAGAAGAAGAAAGAGAGAAGAAGAAGAAGAAGAAGAAGAAGAAGGAAGAAGAAGGAAGGAAGAAGGAAGGAAGAAGAAGAAGAAGTAGGTAGTAGGTAGTAGTAGTAGTAGTAGAAGGAAGAGAGAAGAAATTTGAAGAAGAAATAAAAAGAAGAAAGAAGAAGCAAGAAGAATCAAGAAGATGAAGGCAAGAAGGAAACAGAAAAACAACCAGAAAAGGGACAAGCGGCAACACCGACAAGCGCGACAAATAAAATCTGATTATGGGAGTTTGAAAGTATTAAAAAAAGGAGAGGAAAGAAGACAGAAAAAAAAGGAAAGAAAACAGCAAAACGACCAAAGCGACCTAGACAACCATTGAAAATAAAGGCATATGAATGCGAAAAAAATTGGGTGCATGCATAATCTTCAAGAAAGCAAAGGACAGCTGTTTCTTTTATGATTTTTTCTCATCAGGCAATGGTGTAGTCGCTCGGCTTTGGGAGGAGCTTTGCTTCGCAGCCATCGCAGAACTTTTTGAAGAACCTGATGTTTGCGGTCTCTAAACATCTCTGAATATCATTTCCCATTCTTTTTTCAATAGGAGTCGGAATTTCGACTCGCCAGATGTCTGATAACATCTCTGTCTGGAATAAGGGTCCCTTTGGTTCGTCCAGCTTTGACCTAAGCTTGCTGCTCTTTTAGATAATCAATACGGGGATGAAGTGCGATTCAAGATTGGAGAAAAACTCCGCATGCTTCTTAATTTGGATGAGAGCACACAGGTGAATCGTAGTAGGCTGTCCTTTTTGTTATCACCAGTCCTGTCCAGGTTGAGTATAAGTTTTTCAATGAGGCAATACGAGATGGCTCTTCATTCCGTACGTTTGCAGTGTACGGAATATATAGATTCTGTTCTTGACTTTTTATTCAGATTACGTTTTGTCTTTGTGCTTCAGGAAATACCAAAGCCTTTACTTGGCGCCCCACCCATGCAGCCTCTGCTGCGAACGAAGACTAAATTTATCCATCTCTAGCTCCTCCTCTTCCTCTGTCTGTATTACCGTCTGCATTTTATTGAATAGAGTTTTAATAAACCGACATTGACTCAATTTTTTTTTCTTAGACTCAAAATGATTTTCTTTGAGTCAGTCACGGCATGCCAGTTCAGCGCGGTTCTTAGGACGGTGGAGACGACTCGCTATGTTCCGGCGTGGATATTTTGCAGCGTATATTTTATTTGTATATATCATTACTGATATTTGTACAGTCAATGATAATGAATTTAGTTCAATGAAGATCCGGGACAGTCTCGCACTCTACCACACCTCTTCGGAGGAGCGAAATAATATATATAATACTTTAGTGACTTCGTCTTCCCACTCATCCCTACGAGTGGCAAGTTGAAGTTTTTCAACTTTTTTTTTTTTTTTTTTTTTTTTTTTTTTTTTTTTTACGCTTGACTTTTCCACTTTTGTATCTTTATCACACTAAAACTTCCATTTTACTGGAGTCTTACTCTTCTCACTTATTCACATATGTAGTTAGCATGTAAATAAAGTCACTAAGTCAACAACTCCGCACTGTCCTAGAAATGGCAAGCCGCATTGTCACGTAGTACTATTCAGTATTAAACTTGTGACTTGACTGTTTGCGTAAAAAAAAACTACATGTCAGACTGAGCACTTTAACGTGACGACCTGCCAAAATCATCACCGTTGACTTTTTCATTCTTTTTGACCTGCCCGTTAGATTTTCCTCTGCACTGTAGGCGCTGTAGGCATCACCCCCCTGATAGCAGGTAAAAAGTATCCTTTTCCTTGTGACAGGTGCACCAGCCTGTTTTTCAACATTATTTGTCCGGATTGTACCTGATGTAATTTTATTCCTGGTCTGTTGCCGTTTTCCTTTTCGGCTTCACTAAGCTAATACAACGAGACATCATTCTCATTCTTGAGGACTGTGTTTGGTTATATTGCCGACTTTTTTTTGAGCTATCATTCATATGTAAAGTTACCTATAATTAAAGTTTACGAAATCGGTGAACGATAGGCTTTTAGACTTTTTTAGTTATGACTACGATTTTTTTTTTTGGAAAGTACGTACATTAAAGGGGTTTTTAAAGCAAAAATCATAGAAATATGTCACACGATGCATACACACTGTTCTCTCAAAGACAGCACGGTCAAATTAAAAACAGTTTTTTAAAAAAATCACTATCTTGGTCACGCAGAAGTACCACTAAAAAAATACCATAAATGGATTACCTATATATTCCCTAGAAAAGCATGCCGGCTGCCAGTCGGCAAACACTTTTATGCATAAAAGCTGTAAGTGTGGGAAAGCTGTTACCAAAAAAAAGGTAAAAAAGTTTTCTCCGAAAAAATCCAACCGATGTCAACTAAATTTGTGACTTTTATGCATAAATGCTTTCTGCATTCCTTGAACTGACTCAGTGAATTAAATTCTGCTGCACTGACCATTTCCAGACACTGAAACAGTAGCTTGAGTGAGAAAAGTCGCATTAACGCTAGCCTAAATTCGAACTGATTTCATTGGAAGCGACATTTGATCCAAATATGCATAAATGTGCTACATTGGCATTGCCTAGAGCGGCCACACAAGGTTCAGACGGAATGACAATCTCAACCTAGGTCCTTCGTAAATGCAACTTTCTCACTGAAAAAAACTTTTAATGTAAAAATTCCGACCGGTCGTGCCGTGCCGAATCTTTTACCTCTGGTGGGAAGCTGTTGACGGAGTCGAGTCAGTGTCAAAATCCCCAACGAAGCGTGCCATCCAGGTTCTTGCCCTGACTGCGCGTGCAGAAAGCTGCGCAAGGGCGGACGAAGTGATTGCTGGCTAGCAACTGCTTCCGACTCAGCGTCGGCGGCAGAGCCCTCCCAGTCACCTGAAGAATTGTCATCGTCACTGTCTGAGGTACACTTGGAATCGCTGTGCGCCATTTCGTCTATTTCATCTCCATCTTCAGCTGCGTCCAGCTCTGCTTCCCCTCGACGCCTGCGCCTTGGCCGCGGCAACATTCTGGGACTCCTCGCCAGTGACCCTTCTACAGAGCCGTCTCCGGCCTTTGCATCTACCGCAAACATTGCTGAATCTCTTCTCTGCAAATTTGCCTGTGACAATTCCTGCTCGCCTTGCGATGCCTGTAGTTCCCTGTTCCCTTGCGACTCTGCCTCCTGGGAATCTTGGAGCGGATCATCCACGACTCCTTCCTCAATCGCTGCGCGAACAGTGACAAGCCAGTTCAAAACCGAAAGGCGCTTGCAGCGCTGGACGTTTCTGTCGAACTGTGGAAGTACATCATTCTTGACTTGCAACTTGATCTCGAATGGAACAAGCATGTTCTTCATGTCATCCTTGGAATCCCAGTCTTCCGCTGCGCCAACAGGGTACATTCTCGCAGTTCCACCTTTAATGCTTGCTACAAGCTCCAGTAAAAAATTGTACGCCGCCTCAACCTCTGGACTCCGAGGCTCAATCTTCTGTCCGTCCTGGTTACGGGAGCTTTCGACCAGGTTTTCACGACTGTGAGTCAGCAACAACAGCGTTTTCTGTACGTGTTGAAGATCAAACCGCATGGGGTCGCTCAAAGAATGCCTCGCAACGCTGCTGAGATTCGCTTCACATTTTTCTTCAGAGAACATCCTGGGGTCATGCTGGAACGCTCGCCAAGCTGGGTGGTTCACACTTCGCCAGTAGTTCAACAGAAGCAGGTGCAACGTCAGGACATGCGTGTACTCGTTGGCTTTGAAGTGCAACAATACATGCAAAGCTCTGTGCGAGTACACCCAAATTTGTTTGGGCATGTTTTCACAAATGACGCAACCCAGGTCCTGGGCCTGCACAACAACAACAACAACAAAACTGCATTTGTCAACAGTGGAGCTGAGCCAAAGACTTACCACTGGCATGAACTACTCAAACAACGTCAAAAGACTTCGGAGTGCTGTTCTAGCTTCTTCAGGAAGGGCCGGGTTGTCAGAGCTGTCCTGAATGTCCTTTCTTACGTGAGGGTAAGCTAGTCGCAGGTAAGCCATGATTGCAGTGATTGTCTTCAGCCGGGGCTTGATGCGGAATTTTTTGTCAGGAAACAGTGCATGCCAAAACGGGCCGAACACTTGGCGCTTGAACTCACGCCAAATCAAAATGCACAAGAACTTGTGCACATGCCAGTGCCCGAGAAACACACACATCCAGGTGAGTAAAGCTTCCGCTCAAGTCCAACATTGCCTGCAAAAACCGCAAACACACAAAAGCTGTTCTTGCATAAACTTTAAAAACACACAACTTTAAAAAACCTTGAGAATTCTTCTGTAAATGTTGGAATCGACCGTGTAGAGCTTGTAACGGGGCTCTTCTTCCTGTCTTTGATCCGCTGCAAGTTTTTGCAACAAACGAATCAACGCATCATTGGATGCGATGTTTCGGTCTTCCAACCGCACACCGAAGAAAACAGTCCCCTTGTTCGCAGGGTCGTTGTCCGTGGAAAGACTGACTGGCAACCTGAGCGGAATTCTGTTTGATTCATTGGAAGCAGAGTGTTGAAAAAATTGCAAAAAGTCAGGATTCCTGGTTTGCAACTCGTGCATCCTACTTCATGTAAGCTCCGTCAAAGCCTGCTGAAAAAGATCATCTGGTATTGCGTTTCTCTTGCAGTCATTCCACATTAAGCTGAGAGGCTGCAACCGCTGCGACTGAATTACACCCACAACCGTCCAAAGTCCGTTGTTGTACGGGCCCGCTCCCAAATTGGGAACACCAACATTGCAAAACTTCAGACTCGTTGCAAAGTTGTCGAACCAAGTAGACCAGATCACGTCAGTACGGGCTCGTTTTGCCTAGCACAGCAACATGTTTACAGGTGCAGTGATGCTGGTTTACTCAACTGTTTGGGTTTTAGTGCTGAGGGAAGTTTTAAAAAAGGATACATCGAAAAAACAATGCATGCTTTAAAATTCTTCCTTGTCACCTCTCAAGACATTTGCATGCTTTACTGAAATCACCCTGACATCCGTCTTTACTGTTTCTGAACTAGCATCTTCATTCACATCATGAGTGGTTTCAACATGTTTCACGCCACTTTTGAAAGAAATCAAACACACCACGATTCACGACAACCAATCTGTTCGGTTCAGACAGGTCTGGTTCATCCTGAGTTTTGCATTTTTATGCGTAAAAGTTACATGTTCGGATCGGCTCGGCTGCCTTTTTCACGTTTTTTTCGGTTTTCCAATTGGGGTCAACTTTTTACGCCCGAGCCAAATTTCACTCACCACTTTTATGCATAAATGGATTGACTGGTTCCAATGCCTGGTTGGTGCCACTTGAACTTTTTTTTTGAACTGCAGACGTTTTAAAATTGAATTGTTCCAAATGGCCTTTTTACACTTTGAGCTTTCATGCACAAAAGTCACATGTCCGGTTTTGCCTTGCAAACTTTTTCAGGCTCGTTCGGTTTTGTGTGAAATTGTCTACCCTTCCACTGAAAGCATTTCGTTAACAGTGCAAAACACAGTTGGTGTCTGGTGACTTCTGGAAAACCCTCAGGAACTGATCTTGACGCAAAGACTGTGAAGGCAACAATTTCGATGTGTGACAAAAATGTGTTTGACAAAGTGTAGAATGGTTTTTGTGTGTGATTTCACGCCTTGTTTACCTGATTCTTTCCATCACAGTTTCAAGTCGTTTGCTTCTGTGCAGATCAAAGCTTCGCAAAGGAAGAATTCTTCCTGCAGAAGAGAGAACATCGATCCCTTCTCTGCTGAGACCACGATTTTTTAGTTCGAGACACAGATCCACCTCCCATTGCGTAAAACGCCGTCCTTGTTGAAACACCGTGAAAACAAAGAACGAAGCAAACAAGTGTTTCCCTTCTGCAATCAGATGCATTGCCTGTGATTCCTCCAACTTCCTAGTACCCCCTTTGCAGTCTGGGATTGACGCCATCTTTTTCCAGTAGCGATGAAGTCGGTCTGGAGCAAATGTTTTCAGCCAGGCCTCGAATCCAAACCCCAGAAAGTCGCATGTCCAAACCATGTTTTGCATTCAAGATTTCTCAACAAGGTTTGGGTACTGTACTTGTAGAACTTTTGCGTAGTTTTAGGTCGCCTTGTACGATCTCGTCGTGTGGAGGTCGATGTGGCTGGCCCTCAAGCTGTTGTGCGAGGGTCTTGAAATGAGATCTCAGTGTGGAAAGGTAATCGCGCTTAAGGATCTGAAAAACATGCATTTCAGAGATCATCAAAAGCTGTCTAAGTCCAGTTTGGACATGAGACTTTTATGCATAAAAGTCCCAAATTGCCTTTTTCAGCTCTGATTTTTAAAAAAAATGAAAAAACAGGTTTGGGCTGAGTTGAATGTGAGACTTTTATGCATAAACGCTAATCAGGGCGGGTCCAAAAGGGACACCCAGTGCCACCAGTGCCTCAAAACTGTTTTGGGCTACTCATTTTTCAAGTTGTTAGTCCGGAAATGCCTCTTTGGGCCAATCCGAACCGTACTTCAAATTTGGAATCCCGCGGCCCACGATTATGATTTAGCAAAAAAAAAACACTGTTTTTGGCTCTGGACAATTTTTTTTCTTGAGAGCAAAAAGTCCCTTTCGGCCTTTTCTCAACCACCATCTGTTTTTCTCAACAGCCCAAAACTGCTTTGCGACAATGACCACCAAAAAAGTTGAACCAGGAAAGGACGGTACTGGTGGATCGACCAAGACTGTGAGCTGATTGTCCTACCTGCTCTTTTGCCAGAGTGTGAGACAAACATTCTGCCTACTTTTTCTGGAGTGGTCAGCAAGTTTGGTTCCTCTAAAGGTCCAACAGGTCGAGTGTGGCTCGTTTCTGCTTTCAACGAAGACAAGAAGCAAACCATCGTCTTTCACTTGGAGGAGCGATGGTGTTTGCATTCGGGCAACACACAACAATTGCCACAGGGTGTGACCTTGGAACCTTCGCTGCGTCGCATCTTTGAAGAGGGCGTGACCACCAGTGCACCTACAAGTCAAAAACCATTTCCCTTTCGTTCTCTAGTTCTCTCCCTCTCGTTATTCCCTACTGTGTGTGCTTTCTGTTTGTTTTTTTCAATGTTTGATGTCTTTGTGTGTGTGGCTGAGTTTGAATTCGTCCCCTGCCCTCCTTTCCTACGTTGTTTACGGTGTTTTTTTTTATTATGAATTACATGTGGCAACTGTAGGCAAGCTCAACAAGAGGCTTAAAGAGTTGCTGAGAGCCCAGGCTGAGCAGGCTGCCAGAGTGGCTCCCACTGAGAATGAGGTCTGGACCATTTGCAGCTGGCACTTTTATGCATAAAAGTTACATGTTCGGATCGGCTCGGCTGCCTTTTTCACGTTTGTTTCCGTTTTCCAATTGGGGTCCACTTTTTACGCCCGAGCCGAATTTCACTCACCGCTTTTATGCATAAATGGATTGACCGGTTCCAGTGCCTCGTTGGTGCCACCTGAATTTTTTTTTTTTTTTTTTTTGCAGGCAACTGGAGACGAAGAAGTAATTCCACAAAGCCCTTTGCCTAACACTCAATCCGAAGTGTCAGCGTTTGCAGCTGAAGCAACACTTGCTGGCAAGGATGGAAAAGACAAGGGCAAGGCTGAATTGGAGGGGGACAAGGAAGAAGGAGAAAAAACTGAACCCGAAGGACAAGAAGAAGACGACGAGGATGAAGATGAAACAACCGCGCTGTCTCGCACACTGTCAGCGCAAAAGAAGAAAAAGAAAACGCTTCCTTCGTTCAGTCAAATGGAGACCCAGGAGAATGAACCTGGAGATGACGACGGTGAAGAGCAGTCTCTGGCCTCAGGTTCGGGTCAGAAAAACAAAATTCTGCCCAAGTCCACACCAGTGATACTTCCTGTTCAGAAGGCACCTGTTTCTGCTTCAAGGAAGTCAAGCCCATCAGGAAGCTCTGTGTCAACCCCTTCCAGTGGAAGCAGGAAGAAGAAGGAGAAAAGTGGTGAAGACCTCAGCTTGACTCCTGACACTAGCAAACTTTCTCCTGCAGTCAAGAAAGCAAAGAAAATGAAAGGTAAGGCGAAGTTCGGCAAAAACGTGACCGAAAAAGACAAGCAAGCGCAAGAAGAAGCCAAGTACCAAGAAGGTAAAACCTCATTTGAGCCTGTCTGTACTTGTGACTTGTATGCATACAAGTGTCATGCGTTGTTCAGAAACAAGGACCTTGGTCCAGGCAGCAACCCAAGACATCTCTGCACTCTCGTACGACAACGTTGAAGTTCTGCCAGACGAGATTGCGGGTGCTCCGCACAAAGGAGTCATCGACCGTTCGCTGGACGAAAACCATGTTGGCGAACTCATGAACAATTTCTACACAAGTGGCAAACCCAACGACAAGATCGAGTGGGTGGGTTGGCTGCAGGACACCAAGGACAAGGTTAGCTTTGAAAAAGATTTTGGCTTGGATGACGAGGACAACGACTTGATGGAACCTCCTGCTTTCTGCGACCGAGACACTGTCAATGAATGGACGAAAAAGTGGAAAGCTGCGGGCCTCATCGACTGCAAGGGCGGCAAACTGGACTGGAACAACATTCCGTTAGACAAGCGTACGGAGCTGCAAACGTTTCTGAGGGACAAGATGAAGGAAGGCAAGCTGCCCATGGAGGCGTTCGTGGGCCTTCACACCTCCAACGCAATTCAGCGCTTGCATCGAATCCACCCCACGCAGCCATTGTGGCAAGTCATCAAGATGTCGAAGCTCTTGTGAAAAGGCTCTCTGAGTGCAAGTTCAAGCAAGTCAAAAGCATCATGAAGGAGTTTTTCATCAATCAGAAGAAGTACTGCTGCTACCACAAGTTGAAGGAGGACATTGTTGCCCTGGCCCAGTCCATGAACATGTTTCAACTCGATGGAGTTCTCATCAATGAGACTTGGGAGGAACTGTGCATCTTGGTTTCGCAATTGAACACTGAAACTGCGCGCAGGACCATGATGGCAACTGTCGATTTCCTGTACAAGTCGGCCGTCAAGGCCCGCAAGATTCCTGAAGCGCTCAGGAAGCAAGTTTTTGCTGGTTTTTTTTGGCTGTGTCTGCAGACTGCCTGTACGCGGATTTGCCGTACAACATTTCGGAATTAGTGCATGATCAGGAGGAGATCAACGAGGAGAAGGTGAAGACCTTACTCAACGCATTCAGTGTCGTTGGCAACTCTGAGAAGAGGGCTGTTGTCTTCCACTGCCACCCTTCACAGTACAACATGCTGGTGGATGCTCTTTCAGTGACTGGGTACCAGACGATTGAAACGGTGTACTACAAAAAGAATCACAACTACATGGGAGATGTCCAGAAGTGGATCAAGGCTGTTGAGATGATATTGGTGGCCCTCAACCCGAAGCAAGCCTCCTTCACCCTCAACCTCGACCCAAACCCCATCAACCGTCACAACCTCTTCGTCGTCGAGGTACCGGTCAAGAAACAGCGCCATTCCTCCGACGGAGCACGCGTGAACGTTTTCGAGAAGCCGACGGAGCTGTCGAAGCAGATTTTGTCAACCATTCTGCCACCTCTGAGCAATGTTCTTGTTGCATGCATGGGTTCGGGTTCAGAGGTAATCGGAGCTTTGGATGCAGACATGCGAGTTACTGGAATCGACATCGATGCAAAGCAGGTTGAATTCGCGAAGGCTCGTGTCAAGGCGTTCGTGAACCCGGGCACCAAGAAGGGCAAGAAGAAAAAGGCTACCGCTGACGACGAAGTTGAGGACGATGACGAGGTGGTGGAGGAAAACGACCCAGGCAAAGTCGACAAACTTCTTGAAAAAATGGGGCACGTTGGCGGAAGCGACAAGGGCGCGACCAAGGTTACCTGTTTCACTTGCTAGCAAACCATGGACCTCGAAGAAGATGACGTTGTGCACTGTGCCCGGGTCCACGGGATGGCCCACGCGTTGCTCCGGCGGTAGTTAGCCAGATGGGACTAACACCACTGGTGGATCCGGACAAGCTTGGCGATGCACAACGCCGGATGGCACGCAGGTATGCTGAAATGGAATTGCGACAAGCCTTAACGTCGGTAGCCGAACCCCAGGACCTCCCGGCAGCGGAGGCAATGGACATGAGTTACACCCGTCTATATTGGCGGGAACTCAACGCCCACCTGGACACCGGTAACGACAGTATCATTTTCGCGGGTAAGAGATTTATGGACAAGTTCGGGAAGTTATTCGATTTCACGCGTGAAGGAAAACTCGGATATATCCGCAGGGGCTAACGACGGACGAAGTGCGATCATCGGTCGTGTTCCGCTGACGGTAGAATTCCCGACTGGCATGACATACACCATACACGTATTGGTTGTGCCAGATTTCCTGGGTACAATAGTGCTGGGTAAGCCAGACCTCAAGATGATGGAAGCGCAGCTCCTCTTGGGTCAGGATGTGATCAAGTATGGAAAGGGACACCATGTGTCGGAGTACCCTATACTTAACCCCAGCCCGGACCGTCCGACAGAGCATCCGTATAGGGGAAGTGCACAGGTGACTTTGATTCCTCCCGCAACACCCATACCGCATGATATACGGACGTAACAACGTGTGACGCCCGCTGGTACAGCATGGGTATACACGAATGTCTATGTCCCGGAGTTGACAGGCCCATGGGCGGGTTTCGAGGATTCGGCGGCTGAACACGAGGCCCAGATCTTGCTACTAAGGAAGCGAGAAGAGTCGTGGCATGGATTTGACCGAACCTACCTCTATAGAGGCTGGCAGAAGCAACCACACGAATTCATAAGGGTCAAGTCTAGCCTAGTTTTCCACGCATCCAAAACGCCTCACAGAGGATGACAATGTCATGGAAAAGATCGGAACCCATCCAGCCCGAGAGTCTATCCAAGGTACCGAAACTCTTGGCGGATAGATTGGATCGGGGTGAGGACATTACCATCATACTCCCGATACACCCTACCGTGATGTGGTGGAGCTTTATACCAATTTCTTTGTTAGATTAGAATGGGTAATTATAATTCATTAGGCCGTGTAATTTCACAATTGAGGACTGATATCTTTACTGATAGGACTGACAGTAGGAAATGGACTTGAAGAATTAGGATTGGGCTGATTAGTTCAAGTGCATTAGTCAGGACAGGACACGCGTCTTAGTGTCGCGCCTTTTTATGTACCTCATTCTGTGTCTAAGTAAAACAACTCAGATTTGCCAAATTCAGCAAGTCATTAAGTGCTCCGGTTCAGAACACCGTACTACTATTCAAGTTAATATAAAGGGTTATGTCCTCTTCTGCGCTAAGAGATGCTGCGACCGCTATTCTGCAAGGGAAGGCACCTACGTTCAAGGATGGTGTCGCTGGACGGAGCTGGGACGATTGGTACGCGCAAGTTCGGGCGGACCTGACGTCGATCGAATGCTGGGAGTACGTCAAGCCGCTGGCTGAAGTGCTTCAATGGCGGATCGAGGTCGAAGCAGAACTGCGGGCGGAGGCCAAGGAGGCCAAGGATGGTGCTGCGAGGCAAAGACGTGGTGATGCTGACAACAAGCAGCAGGATCAGAAGCATGACTTGACTCCGGTTCAACGGAGAAGAGTGCTGGCCAGAAGGGCCCAGATCTTAATGTGGATGTACAAAGCGCTGGACTATGGATCGGCATCTGAACGCATCGTACAGCACCTAGTGCGGGAGGAGCAACTGAGACCGGAAGATTTATTAAGGATGCTCCGGCAACGGTACCAGGGGAACGACGCTCACCAGAAGCAACGGAGAAGCAACCTGGTAAGTGGATGGAAATTTAATTGTAAGGAAGACCTACGTGCTCAACTCAGCGACTTCGAATCGCATTGCCAGTTCTTGGAGGCTCACGAGGAACCGATAAGTGCAACAATGAGGATGCAGTTTATTAAGACTGCACTTGGGAAGTGCGAGCAAAGTGACCTGTGGAAGTCATTCCTGGATGCTCAGGTGGCTACGCCTTCGGCTACGTGGGACGACTTCAAGCAACTCTTCGAGAGGAGGGTGATAGCGAATGAGGCGATGTCCAGAGAAGAAAGAGCGATTGGGACTGCGATGGTCGCTACGCAGCAGAAGACAAGGGAAGCACCGCTGAGGAAAGGAAGGAAGCTTGAGTGCTACAACTGCGGGAACCCACACAAGTACTTCACCTGCACGATCAAGTGCAGGATACCGGGCCACGACCACCAAGGAAGGAGATGCCCCACGCTGAAGGACAGGTATCGCAAGAAGCTGCAGCCGAATGGGAACCAGAAGGCGAACGCAAGCCAAAAATCAAGTGGTAACGGCAGTGCGAGCCAAACCAATGCTAAGCCGGGAGATAAAGCTGGCGGAAAGAAAGCCAACAACGCTGCGCCGGTCGTGTCGTGTCTTGCAGTGTCAACCAACGACATGGATATCTCGAGAACGATGGAGGCCTACCTTGCACCGGCAGCGGACGGGGGAGGTCTCATGGAGGTTGGGGCGGGAGGCAAGGAAGGGAAGACTGCGTTCTCGTTTATGGCTGCGACAAGTCCTATGATTTTCATAGGAGAAGAAGAGGAGAATGTACCGGGGGACCAGAGCAATGGAAAAGTAAATGTTGCTGACTTCTGGACGTGTTTTAATAATGCGCGTGTCAGTGAACTGCGTTACTGGAAGTGGCTGTATAACTTCAAGGTGGTTCCGGCTGACTGGGAAACATATGTCAAGGGACTGGAGCGAGAAGTCGGACTGGACGCACCGGAAGCTATACTCGCGAGTGCTCCAAGAGAGTGTGAGTTCTGCGCGATGAAAGCAACGAAAAAGTGTGGCCACTGTAAAATGGTCTACTACTGCGGCAGGTGGTGCCAGTCTCAGGACTGGAAGACCCACAAGATCCTCTGCAAATACACTCAATCGGCAGACGTCAAGCCAACGTGGAAGGCTGTGATAGAGAATGAAGCTTCGGCACCGGGGAGGGGCTATGGGGGACATGCGTCTACGATCGCTGGGATGCGAGCGGACTTGGCCTACATGAGGATGCTTCGATATTTTCATGAGAGTCCGGAGGAAGGCAAGAAGGCAATGATGCCAAGACACAACAGGGCTCTGAGGATGCAACCATCGGCGGAGGCAGCTGAATGGATTGATGTGAGTTGGGAAGCTCTTATGGAAGCTCTGGCGTTGGCGGTGAACGACAACGAGAGAATGATTATGAAAGAGCGAGCGCAACAATTCCCGCCTCCGTACGCAATTGCGCAAGAAGAGAAGAAGACAATGGTTGCTACCTCAGTGATGCCTAGTGACGGTGGTGAGGACCAGACGGGTTCGTTATCGGTTATACGGCGAGACCGGGGACCGAGGGAACAGACTACGCAGGTGGAAAGGAAGGTTGGGACGTGGGAGGAGATGAAGACGACGGTCACGGTTGGTGGTGAGCTGCTTACATCTGCTATGGAAGGAGAAGAACCAGAGGAAGAAAGGAAGCCACCAAACACGCCGATGGGAGACGACCCAGCGAGCATGATGGCGGTGGATGGCGAAGAACAGAATGGAAGGGATATATACCTGGACAGTGGCTCGTCGAGGCATCTGGTACCGGAGGCGTCAATGCTGGATGATAGAGAGGAAGAAGGGCTTGACCTCAGGGGAATAGATGGGCCTACGAAAGCAACGGTAATGGGGAAGATGAAGTTTGTTGGAAAGACAGGGCAAGGGAAACCTCAACAGGTGACGATGGGGGAGACCTTCTGCTTGGAGTCGCTGGACCGTGTGCTCTTCTCCGCCGGACAACTACAAAAACAGGGATATGGGATTGTGTTACAAGGTGACGGTTTCTTTGTTACGAAACAGCAAATTGACGTACGCCCCAGTAAAATATTGGTAGGGGACTTCGATCCGGTGACCTGTCAGTATAAGTTTAGAACTGTGAAGACGGAGAATGAGAAGGGGAGAGCAGTTCGACTTTCCCATGCTATCAATCTGCGTTCTGGACTACGACTATGGACCCTGCTACGACTGTGGACGCTGGGAAGTTGCATGACGTGTTCCATTTTGGGTCAACGATGGGGAGACAATTTGTAAGAATGAACAACATCACGTTGAGGGGAAAAGGAACTATGGACAACCATGCATGTACCTCATGTATGACGACAAAGATGCGAAAGCATTCTAACTACGTGG
Organism: Paulinella micropora; assembly: GCA_019918135.1. NCBI lineage: Eukaryota > Cercozoa > Imbricatea > Euglyphida > Paulinellidae > Paulinella > Paulinella micropora. The sequence continues at coordinate 203,139 of WBZZ01006850.1, read as the reverse complement.
GGGCGTCACTCACTGTCTGCGAGAAGGCAGGGGAGGATTGGAGTGGGGACGGAACAGGAAGGATCATGTTCCCCATGTATGGAGACACTCCTTACTGCAACGTCTTTGTGGATAATGTTACTGGACTACTACGCAACTACTGGTGCAAAACGAGAGATCAGAATGCTACACTGGAGCAAGTCAAGCATCTACAGGCATGGTCTGAGACGCAGACTGGAAATAAGATGAAAAAGTTTCGCACAGATAAAGAGTGGATTGCTAAAGGCATCCTAGATCATCTGCAACGAACAGGGGTGGAGCGTCATCTGCCTGTGCGAGATGACCCAAACAAAGACGCCTACGCTGGAGCAGGGATTAAGGTCGTTTTCAATTTGGCAACCACACTTTTGGTTGCGAGATCAGTGCCGGTGTACTTCCTACCGCTAGCTGTTAACTACGCTGTTTTTCTACTGAACCTACAAGGGAGGGCTGGAACAAAGACGTCAAGACATGAGGCGTTCTATGGACGACCCCCCCCCCCCCCCTCACTACTCCATGTTACATCCGTTTGGCTGCCTCTGTGTTATCTACAAAGAAGGGAAGAAAGGGCAGGAAAAGGGGGAGCCAGCAGTGTTCATGGGTGTTAATGTGGAACAGTCTGCGTACATCGTCTGGAGTTACGACAGGAAGATCAAGGTGTCAGCTGACATCATGGTGAGAGACTATACTACGCATTGGTGGCCAACACTCTACCCAGGGAGCAGAACAGCAACGTCACCCCAACATGTGTTTCACAGCTCTAACGTCGCACGGGAAAAAAGTGGTAAAAGTGACGCAAATCCCGGAACATTTTTCACCGACGACGAGTGGCTGGTGATTCAGAATTTGGCAGACGAAGTCGGCGAGCGTCAACGGCAAGTGAAGGACACGGAAACCAGTGCGTTGGTGGAGGAAGACGAGCACCAGGGAGTCGATGGTGGAGAGGCTGGTGTCGTCAGGCTGGTTCAGGGGGAGGACGAGTTGCTCAAAGGGGGTCATGAGGCGGTTGGTCTGGGGGGTGGAAATAGGGCTGAGAACAAGAGGAATGCTGCTCCCTCTTTAGCTCCTCGGTTGGAAGGCAAGCGGAATAGGAATGGGGTGTTACGTGGGATGGGGCAGCTATTGCAGCCACCAACATTGTTTCTCAGCCTCGTAACAGGGAAAGAACCAGGCAGAGTAATTTTCGTTCAGGGGCTTTTCTTGTGACCATACCAGTTCCGTATCGCGAGGCGACTGCGTCTGGCCGGTTCAATGAGTCTAGATTCGCAGACATAGACAAACACCTCAAGCTTGGTGCAATAGTCGAACGTCACGTCTCGGAAAAGCATCCAGGGGAGCCTCTTGTTCCGACAAGGTTTGTCGATTTTGAGAAGAGGGAGACGGCAGATGGTCCGATGGTGGAGGCAAAGTCAAGAATAGCAGGTATAGGGTTCTTGCAACCGCCCTGGCAGTATGATAAGGTCGATCTACCGACTTGCAGAGTGGAGATGGTATGGCTAACGTGTGCTCTGGCAGTCCTGCAAGGGATGGAGATCTTCAGTGTCGATGAGGAGAGTGCTTTCCCGAACGTGAAACTTCGTATTCCGGTATGGTTAAAGCCTCCAGCAGGGTACGTGCCTCCGAACACGGTGTGGGAGGCAGTGGAGGTGTGAACGGTCTCAGGCCATCTGGTCACGTGTATTGAAACGACAGGGTAGTTCCCACGCAGAAGAAGTTGGGGTTCAAACAAAGCATAGTTGATCCGGTGGTGTTTGCAAGGGTAGATGAAGAGACCAACAAGACGGAGGTGCTCATTTATCATGTTGATGATAGTATTCATGTTGCGGCTTCGAAGGGCAGTAGGGAGAGATATGTCAAGGAGCTCAACAGAGAATGGGGAAACGTCAAAGACCTTGGGCTAGTTAAGGAATTTCTTTCAATAGAGTTCGAGCTCAAGAGAGTTGGGGGAGTGTACTCAATCACTCTGTACCAAAAGCAGTATATTGACACGTTGCTGAAGCGGTTCAAGAGGAGTGATGGCCGCTAGTGGATGCCAGCTAAGACCCCGTGGCTGCCTGAAGGGTCAAAGATGGTACCGGCTATGCTTGAGTATGATCCACAAGAAATTGCGGGGAGTTATATCTACCTTAAGGCTAGCGTCCCGGAGGCAGTTGCGGCGATTGCATCCATTGCTGAACATCAAGCCAGCAGGGAGATGTTCGATTACTGCGGGGCAGAACAACTGCTGCGTTACTTCGTGCATGTGCGGGATAGAGGTGTCAGGTTTGCGTCTGAAAGAACAGAGTGCTGGAGGCGGATTCAGACTCGTCACTTGGTAATGGTGAGAAAATGTACTCCAAGACGGGTGGAGTAGTCTTTCTGGCTGGGGGTCCGGTGTCGATCAGGTCGACAACCCAGAAGCATCTTGCAACGGAAACGCAGGAGAGCGAGACGTATGCGGCGTCTGAAGTCTTGCACGATTTGGAAGAGGTGAGGAATGTGTTGCGGTCTCTACCGTGGTCTGATGCCAACCCACTCAAGAAGGAGCTTGATGAGGTGCCGATACTCAGAGTTGATAATCAGGCAACAGTTAGCACGGCACCAAACTCGGTGTTTGCCAAGAGGCTCAGGCACATTGCGCTCAGACATTATCATCTCACAGAGGCGACACGGAAGGGGGAGGTGATGGTCAAGTGGGTGCAGTCTGAGGAGAACAGAGCGGACATATTATCGAAGAAGATCACTAGTCCGTCGGCATTCAAGCGTGGAGCGGATCGCTTAACGGGACACTCGATTTGACTCTGTCTTCATGGTAGGACTGTGAGTGGTTAGTTAGTATTACATGTAGATTGTATTCTGACGACCTATTGAATTAGGGGGAGCTTTATACCAATTTCTTTGTTAGATTAGAATTGGTAATTATAATTCATTAGGCCGTGTAATTTCACAATTGAGGACTGATATTTTTACTGATAGGACTGACAGTAGGAAATGGACTTGAAGAATTAGGATTGGGCTGATTAGTTCAAGTGCATTAGTCAGGACAGGACACGCGTCTTAGTGTCGCGCCTTTTTATGTACCTCATTCTGTGTCTAAGTAAAACAACTCAGATTTGCCAAATTCAGCAAGTCATTAAGTGCTCCGGTTCATAACACCGTACTACTATTCAAGTTAATATAAAGTGGAGGGATGTATTGGATAGGGTGGTCGATGACCCAATACCGATACCCAGTCGACAAGCTAGACCTCTCATGGCATTCAGACTCGGATCAAGGCAGGATGGTCTGGCATACAGATCCAAAGTACTGACCCGGAAAGTCGATGACATTAGGGAGCTTGCCTTTCAGATCTTTCAGGGGTTCTATCACAAATCGGCAGTGAAGCAGTACGCTGACATGATAGTAGAACTTCAGGAAGTTGCAACATGGGACAACCAATCAACCACGCGATACTCGGGCAGGGACGCGAAGGATGAGGTTGAGGATCCTGACTCTATTTTAGAGTACCCGGACGGCCCGAGAGATCAGAAACCGATCGAAGAGATAATCGACTAAGTCGTGGCACGACAGTCGGGGTCACCAGACTTCGTTCGGGATCTCAATGCTCAATTTCGGAAGAACAAAACACTCTTCGGACCGCTTGTAGCCGGCGGCGTGACGCACATTGCTGCTAAGATAGAGCGACAGGTGGGACAGACGATGCCTCGTCTCCGCGGATCGCGCCTCAGTTACAAAGAGGAGCAGATCTGTGAAGAGATGATTCAAGACATGCTGGCTAACCGGCTCATAGAACCGTCATGGTCGGAATATCGATCGCCGGTTCGGCTAGCGCCAAAGCCGGACGGTAAGCAGCGGTTTTGTATCAATTAGACGATGCTAAATAAAATCATAAAGAGCGTTGAGGCACCAATCCCCCGCATGCGGGACGGTCTCAATCGACTTCGACAAGCTAAATTCTTCACAAAGCTAGACCTGAAAAATGGATTCTGGAACCCACTGGACGTGGATAGTCGGGCGCTGACGGCCTTTGCCGTTGGTGGGAGACTGTACCAATGGATGGTACTCCCGATGGGACTGAAAACCGCCCCAGCTATTTTCCAGGATTGCATGAATCAGGCCTTGTCCGATCCCAAGTACGGCGATCCTAAGTTCGCTGAAACTTAGTGGCATACTAAGCAGTATAGCTTTTGCTACATTGACGATATCGTCATTTATTCGAATACGGAAGCAGAGCACCTGGCCCACGTATCGGATATACTAAGACGCCTAGAAGCCTTCGGGCTCAGGTTGAACCTAGAGAAGTGTTCGTTCGCGAAGGACCACATCGACTATCTAGGGTACAGAGTAAAGGATGGGTAATAGTGTTGAAGCCAGAGAAGCGGGACGCTATACGTTCCCTTCCACGCCCAAACACACGCACAGCGTTACACTCCTTCCTCTGTATGGCACAGGCGTATTCAGAATTCATTGCGAACTTCCAGGACTTTGTAAAGCCATTACGGGACTTCTGCCTACACGGCGACCCGGACGGCGAATGGCCGCCAAAGGCTGCGGAAATATACACAAAGCTGAAGGAGGCGTTGACACGAGACCCCCTCACGGAGGGCAGATCGGTCTTGGTTCTCCCCGATTTTGATAAGCGTTTTGTTGCGGCGACCGACGCGTCGAAATACGCGGTCGGGGCTGTCTTGCAACAATACGATTCTGACCACAAACAGCTAAGACCCATCATGTTTGTCAGCAAGAAGTTGACGCCCGAGCAGTGAATTCCTGATCACAGCGTACTTCCTAGAATTTATTACTTGTTTGTGCTTCAAAGAAGCTGATGGCCTTCTTGAGACAAGCAATAAATTCATTCTTATGGGCAAGATAAAAATCTAACGTGTAACTCGAATAATCGTCCGTCACAGAAAACTTGTATCTCTTGCCTGTCCTTGACATCACACACCAGGGTCCTTAGGTGTACTATCTCTCCTGATCTATTGGCTCTGCGAATATGATTGACCGCAAATCTAGGAAGAACATTAGCTTGCCGATCATGCATGGTTCGCAAGTAGCGCACTCTTCCTTAGCGCTTTCCAAAGTTCCTCTAGGTCCAACTATTCTATAACCAGCCGCATCTGCGAAAGCAGTGGCTTTTCCAAAACCGAAATGTCTTATACTAGCGTGTAGGATATCTGTATCTATTGGCTTACGTCTGTCTGTGTTGGTGTGGTACTTAACAAACAGAATTGCGTTGTTGGTCCTATCACTATCTCTATTCTCACTTAGCTTGAAACTATCACTATGATTTTTGATTGGTCTGGGGCTTCCCTCCCCAATTACCCCAACATAGTTTCGCTCTTGGGTGCTCCCGAGGGGACGTACCGCTGATTGATGCGAAGCGGTTTGTCCTTCTTCGTGTCCCATCGATACAATAGAGATTTTGCCAATCTCCCCCTGACTAGTATATCCCTGGGGTCTACCTTTATAGGTTTCTTAAGGATAAACATCTGGCCATTTTGGTGTACCACAGCTCTGTGGTGGAAATGATCCATGGGTCCAGTGGGTGCTATGTTGATAGGCATAGAGGGGTCATAGTACGCTGCCTTTGCTATAACATGGGGTTTGGTGTTACCATCTACTCTGGCTAGTTGCATCATACCTGCCTTCTCTATCTTTCTTTCACCATTTCCAGTTTTGAAGATCACAGGTCTTACTTTCGTCATGTTCGTCATTAAATGAGAATCTCGACAGATGTATTGAGGCTCCACTATCCTGGTATGTGTGTGTTGGGTTTGGTGTGTCTTTCGCATTGATTAACACGATTGCTCTGTCTCGCGCTACTGTACTCACATCTTTCTTCTTCTTGTGAGTCACTGTGGCTGAGTCATCTTCTTCATCTCTTTCTTCTTCATCTTCGTCTTCCATTTCTTCTACTTCGTATGGTGAATATGCTGCCAGTGCATCCCTGAGTCTGATCTCGTCTGAGTTCCTTTCGTCGTCATTATTGAATTCATAGATCTCATCATCCTCTTCTACCTCTGACTGTTCTTCCTCCTCATCGACTTCTTCTATCTCTTCCTCTTCCTCATTGCGTGGTGAAGTAAAGAGTTTGCGTTTTGTAGATGTGTCTGAAGGGGGTGGTGCTTGTGGTAGACTTACTCTCTCTTGTGGGGTGGAGTGAGTGAGAATGGGGTCTTTTTCAACGCTATAGGAGCTAGTTCTCCTTACTTTATGCTTTAGGTAAACTCCCTCTACTGCTTTCATCACATCTGTGAGAAATTTGTCTGTCTGTTTGTCAGCTGTCCACACTACTTGCCTGCCTGATGTCGATTGACAGCCTTGTGTCATAACTTCAGCTAGGTGTGAGAGTGTGTAGAATTTATGGGTCACACGTCTGGATTAGGCCTAGCCTGATCATTTACCACTTAGACCTGCCTGTCGAAACGTCTGGCTAGTAATGTATCTACCTCCTGGTGTCCGTTCTTATCTAGCTGCTCATAAACCAGTGTTCTCTGTTTGGGTGTTAGAGAGTAACCAGGCTTGAGTTTTGCGTAGATAGGGTGTGGTGGTGGCTTACATCTTCCCATGCGTTCTGTCTGTGACTGTGCGTCTGTGGATGAGAGTGTAGTGGGTTGCTGCGATGCATTGTCACTCTTTCTCTCCATCTTATGCGAATGCGTGACTGTGGATGAGAGGGTAATGGGTTGCGTCTGTGCTCTTTCACTCTTACTCTCCATCCTCTATTTCTGCTGTTTTTTAGATAGTAGTCGATCGACTAGCAGCAGCAATCAACAGACTAGCAGACAGCAGAACAACAGACAGCAGAACAGTAATCAACTGACTAGCAGCAGCAGTCAACAGACTAGCAGACAGCAGAACAGCAGACAACAGGTCAGCAGTCAGCAGACTAGCAGACAGCAGGACATCAGAGCAGGTCAGAAACCAACAGACTAGCTCACAACAGACAGCCAGTCAACATACTAGCAGTAGTAGTCAACCGACTAGCACACAGCAGAACGTCAGACGTCAGAGTAGCAGACATCTAGCTCGTAGACAACAGCAGCAGCAGGCAGAGATGGAGAGAAAGAGTGAAAAAGCACAGACGCAACCCACTACACTCTCATCTGTTCTGCTGTCTGCTGTTTTGTTGACTGCTGACCTGCTGATTGCTGACCTGCTGAGTGCTGACTTGCTGAGTGCTGCTCTGTCTAGCTGATTGTCGTCTAGCATTAGGCTTCTCTTCCTCTTCGGGGTCTAAGTTTCCACACATGATAATGAACACAGAGGGAGAATCTTTCTTTTGTTCTGCGTCATCCTGTTCCTCTAGTTCAGGCTTTTCTTCTCTTTCTTCCTCGTCCTGTTCGCTACAGTCTTGCTCTGCGACAGCGAAAGTGGACTTTGGTGATTTCTTAGAGTGTTTTGTGTCTGTCTGCCTTCGTTTCTTGTCAAGAGTGCAATCCTTACGGGGATGTTTACCTTTGCCTTTCTTGCAGCTATTCTTGTGCAGCTCTGTTTGCTGCACTTAAACGCTAAATGACCTGTCCCATTGCAGTTAAAGCAACATCTTGTTTCGCTGTCTGACTGTTCAGACACGAATGATATCTCTGTGATCTTGCGTTGTCCGTTAGTTCTGTCAGGGGTTTCGCCTGCTCCAATGGTTTTTTTTTATTCTTCTGTTTCAGTTTATACTTAATACGGATTTTTCTGAGTATCTCTTCCACTGCTGAGTGTGAAGTAATCCCCTGGTTCTCGAACTGGATCATGAGAGCATCTAGCCCTCCGAAAGCAGGGTGAAAAGAGAGTTTGTACAAGAGCTGTGCGGTGAAAAATCGTTAGGGATCTTACCACCGTAAACTCTCTGTATCTGAAGTTCCGTAAGGAGGTTTTCGTCTAGCCAATAAGTAATGTCTCCCTTGGGGGTGGCGACAATGTATTTTTGCCATCTTATGATCATATCAAGAAGTGATTTGCCTCCATATTTTTTTCCACTAAGAATAACATAGCGATGGGGCTTCTGTCTACTACTCCCATGCACATCGTCACTAGTACTGGTGCTTTGAAAGCAACTGAAACATAAAGTCCCAGCCTACGCATGCGTTGTGAGTGTTGTTTGCTTGCTTTTTTCTTTCTGGAATGTGTTCTCTTCTTTGATGTATGTGCTCTTCTGGCTTTTCTCTCTTCTTCCACTTGTTGTTCTACCTACAAGAGTAATGAGGTTTTACCTTTCTGAGAGCTGGCTTCCTTGCCTTGCTGCTTAGGTTTCTCTTGCTCTTTCTGGGTTCTGGTTCCGGCTCGTCGTCTGAGGACTCTGATTAGTCTTCAGCGATACGGATGTCTGCAGGGTCGTAGGGGAATCTGATCACGGCTTTGTCTGATTCCTTGAACACTGAGGCCACCATATCTCCCATTTCTGCACTATCTCCGTAGGTAAAGGATTGGAATCGAAATCTCCATTCCTGGTAAAGTCGTTCACTGGGTTTGAGCATGGGTACGCTTCCGAGGTTGAGTAGTTTATTATTCCATATATTTCAAATATAATTATATGGAATATATTTAGAATATTAATCAGTAACCGGTATTATATTCACGATGAGGACAACATATCAGGTGTTTACACGGAAAGTCCTTAACAATCGTAACAGCCAAACATACCGTTATTTACGGACTCAGTTGGCAATTAATACAGTTGGCAATTGCCAATACAGTTGGCAATTACCAATATCATTTATATCAGTGTCACTTTAGTTTCTCCACTAGTATTGTCTCTGACCCATAGTTGTTTCGACATTTACGATGCCGTGGAAACACGTGTTTATAAAGGTACAACCTGTTCAGAGCGCGCCCTATCTTAACCCGTATTTCCATACAGACTTCAGCTAGGCACGCAGCTAGACAGACACACGTCCAGACACGCTACTATCAGTTTCTTGTATCTTGTTTCATTCTCGTTAAAGTATTTTGCCGATTTCTTCAAAGTCATCGTAATGACTAAGTATATGTTTTATTCAGCGTAAATGCAGTGTCGACAAAGCATTAACAGGTCATGAGCCAGCCGCTCCAACTCTGATCGGCATCTGAACGCATCGTACGGCACCTAGTGCGGGAGGAGCAACTGAGACCGGAAGAGTTATTAAGGATGCTCCGGCAACGGTACCAGGGGAACGACGCTCACCAGAAGCAACGGAGAAGCAACCTGGTAAGTGGATGGAAATTTAATTGTAAGGAAGACCTACGTGCTCAACTCAGCGACTTCGAATCGCATTGCCAGTTCTTGGAGGCTCACGAGGAACCGATAAGTGCAACAATGAGGATGCAGTTTATTAAGACTGCACTTGGGAAGTGCGAGCAAAGGGACCTCTGGAAGTCTTTCCTGGATGCTCAGGTGGCTACGCCTTCGGCTACGTGGGACGACTTCAAGCAACTCTTCGAGAGGAGGGTGATAGCGAATGAGGCGATGTCCAGAGAAGAAAGAGCGATTGGGACTGCGATGGTCGCTACGCAGCAGAAGACAAGGGAAGCACCACTGAGGAAAGGAAGGAAGCTTGAGTGCTACAACTGCTGGAACCCACACAAGTACTTCACCTGCACGATCAAGTGCAGGATACCGGGCCACGACCACCAAGGAAGGAGATGCCCCACGCTGAAGGACAGGTATCGCAAGAAGCTGCAGCCGAATGGGAACCAGAAGGCGAACGCAAGCCAAAAATCAAGTGGTAACGGCAGTGCGAGCCAAACCAATGCTAAGCCGGGAGATAAAGCTGGCGGAAAGAAAGCCAACAACGCTGCGCCGGTCGTGTCGTGTCTTGCAGTGTCAACCAACGACATGGATATCCCGAGAACGATGGAGGCCTACCTTGCACCGGCAGCGGACGGGGGAGGTCTCATGGAGGTTGGGGCGGGAGGCAAGGAAGGGAAGACTGCGTTCTCGTTTATGGCTGCGACAAGCCCTATGATTTTCATAGGAGAAGAAGAGGAGAATGTACCGGGGGACCAGAGCAATGGAAAAGTAAATGTTGCTGACTTCTGGACGTGTTTTAATAATGCGCGTGTCAGTGAACTGCGTTACTGGAAGTGGCTGTATAACTTCAAGGTGGTTCCGGCTGACTGGGAAACATATGTCAAGGGACTGGAGCGAGAAGTCGGACTGGACGCACCGGAAGCTATACTCGCGAGGGCTCCAAGAGAGTGTGAGTTCTGCGCGATGAAAGCAACGAAAAAGTGTGGCCACTGTAAAATGGTCTACTACTGCGGCAGGTGGTGCCAGTCTCAGGACTGGAAGACCCACAAGATCCTCTGCAAATACACTCAATCGGCAGACGTCAAGCCAACGTGGAAGGCTGTGATAGAGAATGAAGCTTCGGCACCGGGGAGGGGCTATGGGGGACATGCGTCTACGATCGCTGGGATGCGAGCGGACTTGGCCTACATGAGGATGCTTCGATATTTTCATGAGAGTCCGGAGGAAGGCAAGAAGGCAATGATGCCAAGACACAACAGGGCTCTGAGGATGCAACCATCGGCGGAGGCAGCTGAATGGATTGATGTGAGTTGGGAAGCTCTTATGGAAGCTCTGGCGTTGGCGGTGATCGACAACGAGAGAATGATTATGAAAGAGCGAGCGCAACAATTCCCGCCTCCGTACGCAATTGCGCAAGAAGAGAAGAAGACAATGGTTGCTACCTCAGTGATGCCTAGTGACGGTGGTGAGGACCAGACGGGTTCGTTATCGGTTATACGGCGAGACCGGGGACCGAGGGAACAGACTACGCAGGTGGAAAGGAAGGTTGGGACGTGGGAGGAGATGAAGACGACGGTCACGGTTGGTGGTGAGCTGCTTACATCTGCTATGGAAGGAGAAGAACCAGAGGAAGAAAGGAAGCCACCAAACACGCCGATGGGAGACGACCCTGCGAGCATGATGGCGGTGGATGGCGAAGAACAGAATGGAAGGGATATATACCTGGACAGTGGCTCGTCGAGGCATCTGGTACCGGAGGCGTCAATGCTGGATGATAGAGAGGAAGAAGGGCTTGACCTCAGGGGAATAGATGGGCCTACGAAAGCAATGGTAATGGGGAAGATGAAGTTTGTTGGAAAGACAGGGCAAGGGAAACCTCAACAGGTGACGATGGGGGAGACCTTCTGCTTGGAGTCGCTGGACCGTGTGCTCTTCTCCGCCGGACAACTACAAAAACAGGGACTGCCTTCTCGCAGACAGTGAGTGACGCCCCCACGTAGTTAGAATGCTTTCGCATCTTTGTCGTCATACATGAAGTACATGCATGGTTGTCCATAGTTCCTTTTTTCCTCAACGTGATGTTGTTCATTCTTACAAATTGTCTCCCCATCGTTGACCCAAAATGGAACATGTCATGCAACTTCCCAGCGTCCACAGTCGTAGCAGGGTCCATAGTCGTAGTCCAGAACGCAGATTGATAGCATGGGAAAGTCGAACTGCTCTCCCCTTCTCATTCTCTGTCTTCACAGTTCTAAACTTATACTGACAGGTCACCGGATCGAAGTCCCCTACCAATATTTTACTGGGGCGTACGTCAATTTGCTGTTTCGTAACAAAGAAACCGTCACCTTGTAACACAATCCCATAGGGAGGATTGGAGTGGGGACGGAACAGGAAGGATCATGTTCCCCATGTATGGAGACACTCCTTACTGCAACGTCTTTGTGGATAATGTTACTGGACTACTACGCAACTACTGGTGCAAAACGAGAGATCAGAATGCTACACTGGAGCAAGTCAAGCATCTACAGGCATGGTCTGAGACGCAGACTGGAAATAAAGATGAAAAAGTTTCGCATAGATAAAGAGTGGATTGCTAAAGGCATCCTAGATCATCTGCAACGAACAGGGGTGGAGCGTCATCTGCCTGTGCGAGATGACCCAAACAAAGACGCCTACGCTGAAGCAGGGATTAAGGTCGTTTTCAATTTGCCAACCACAACTTTTGGTTGCGAGATCAGTGCCGGTGTACTTCCTACCGCTAGCTGTTAACTACGCTGTTTTTCTACTGAACCTACAAGGGAGGGCTGGAACAAAGACGTCAAGACATGAGGCGTTCTATGGACGACCCCCCCCCCCCTCACTACTCCATGTTACATCCGTTTGGCTGCCTCTGTGTTATCTACAAAGAAGGGAAGAAAGGGCAGGAAAAGGGGGAGCCAGCAGTGTTCATGGGTGTTAATGTGGAACAGTCTGCGTACATCGTCTGGAGTTACGACAGGAAGATCAAGGTGTCAGCTGACATCATGGTGAGAGACTATACTACGCATTGGTGGCCAACACTCTACCCAGGGAGCAGAACAGCAACGTCACCCCAACATGTGTTTCACAGCTCTAACGTCGCACGGGAAAAAAGTGGTAAAAGTGACGCAAATCCCGGAACATTTTTCACCGACGACGAGTGGCTGGTGATTCAGAATTGGCAGACGAAGTCGGCGAGCGTCAACGGCAAGTGAAGGACACGGAAACCAGTGCGTTGGTGGAGGAAGACGAGCACCAGGGAGTCGATGGTGGAGAGGCTGGTGTCGTCAGGCTGGTTCAGGGGGAGGACGAGTTGCTCAAAGGGGGTCATGAAGCGGTTGGTCTGGGGGGTGGAAATAGGGCTGAGAACAAGAGGAATGCTGCTCCCTCTTTGGCTCCTCGGTTGGAAGGCAAGCGGAATAGGAATGCGGTGTTACGTGGGATGGGGCAGCTATTGCAGCCACCAACATTGTTTCTCAGCCTCGTAACAGGGAAAGAACCAGGCCGAGTAATTTTCGTTCAGGGGCTTTTCTTGTGACCATACCAGTTCCGTATCGCGAGGCGACTGCGTCTGGCCGGTTCAATGAGTCTAGATTCGCAGACATAGACAAACACCTCAAGCTTGGTGCAATAGTCGAACGTCACGTCTCGGAAAAGCATCCAGGGGAGCCTCTTGTTCCGACAAGGTTTGTCGATTTTGAGAAGAGGGAGACGGCAGATGGTCCGATGGTGGAGGCAAAGTCAAGAATAGCAGGTATAGGGTTCTTGCAACCGCCCTGGCAGTATGATAAGGTCGACCTACCGACTTGCAGAGTGGAGATGGTATGGCTAACGTGTGCTCTGGCAGTCCTGCAAGGGATGGAGATCTTCAGTGTCGATGAGGAGAGTGCTTTCCCGAACGTGAAACTTCGTATTCCGGTATGGTTAAAGCCTCCAGCAGGGTACGTGCCTCCGAACACGGTGTGGGAGGCAGTGGGAGGTGTGAACGGTCTCAGGCCATCTGGTCACGTGTATTGGAACGACAGGGTAGTTCCCACGCAGAAGAAGTTGGGGTTCAAACAAAGCATAGTTGATCCGGTGGTGTTTGCAAGGGTAGATGAAGAGACCAACAAGAAGGAGGTGCTCACTTATCATGTTGATGATAGTATTCATGTTGCGGCTTCGAAGGGCAGTAGGGAGAGATATGTCAAGGAGCTCAACAGAGAATGGGGGAACGTCAAAGACCTTGGGCTAGTTAAGGAATTTCTTTCAATAGAGTTCGAGCTCAAGAGGGTTGGGGGAGTGTACTCAATCACTCTGTACCAAAAGCAGTATATTAACACGTTGCTGAAGCGGTTCAAGAGGAGTGATGGCCGCCAGTGGATGCCAGCTAAGACCCCGTGGCTGCCTGAAGGGTCAAAGATGGTACCGGCTATGCTTGAGTATGATCCACAAGAAATTGTGGGGAGTTATATCTACCTTAAGGCTAGCGTCCCGGAGGCAGTTGCGGCGATTGCATCCATTGCTGAACATCAAGCCGGCAGGGAGAGGTTCGATAATTGCGGGGCAGAACAACTGCTGCGTTACTTCGTGCATGTGCGGGATAGAGGTGTCAGGTTTGCGTCTGACGGGAACAGAGTGCTGGAGGCTTTCCGGGTCAGTGGTTTGGATCTGTATGCCAGACCATCCTGCCTTGATCCGAGTCTGAATGCCATGAGAGGTCTAGCTTGTCGACTGGGTATCGGTATTGGGTCATCGACCACCCTATCCAATACATCCCTCCACTTTATATTAACTTGAATAGTAGTACGGTGTTCTGAACCGGAGCACTTAATGACTTGCTGAATTTGGCAAATCTGAGTTGTTTTACTTAGACACAGAATGAGGTACATAAAAAGGCGCGACACTAAGACGCGTGTCCTGTCCTGACTAATGCACTTGAACTAATCAGCCCAATCCTAATTCTTCAAGTCCATTTCCTACTGTCAGTCCTATCAGTAAAGATATCAGTCCTCAATTGTGAAATTACACGGCCTAATGAATTATAATTACTAATTCTAATCTAACAAAGAAATTGGTATAAAGCTCCCCCTAATTCAATAGGTCGTCAGAATACAATCTACATGTAATACTAACTAACCACTCACAGTCCTACCATGAAGACAGAGTCAAATCGAGTGTCCCGTTAAGCGATCCGCTCCACGCTTGAATGCCGACGGACTAGTGATCTTCTTCGATAATATGTCCGCTCTGTTCTCCTCAGACTGCACCCACTTGACCATCACCTCCCCCTTCCGTGTCGCCTCTGTGAGATGATAATGTCTGAGCGCAATGTGCCTGAGCCTCTTGGCAAACACCGAGTTTGGTGCCGTGCTAACTGTTGCCTGATTATCAACTCTGAGTATCGGCACCTCATCAAGCTCCTTCTTGAGTGGGTTGGCATCAGACCACGGTAGAGACCGCAACACATTCCTCACCTCTTCCAAATCGTGCAAGACTTCAGACGCAGCATACGTCTCGCTCTCCTGCGTTCCCGTTGCAAGATGCTTCTGGGTTGTCGACCTGATCGACACCGGACCCCCAGCCAGAAAGACTACTCCACCCGTCTTGGAGTACATTTTCTCACCATTACCAAGTGACGAGTCTGGGGTTCTATCACAAATCGGCAGTGAAGCAGTACGCTGACATGATAGTAGAACTTCAGGAAGTTGCAACATGGGACAACCAATCAACCACGCGATACCCGGGCAGGGACGCGAAGGATGAGGTTGAGGATCCGGACTCTATTTTAGAGTACCCGGACGGCCCGAGAGATCAGAAACCGGTCGAAGAGATAATCGACGAAGTCGTGGCACGACAGTCGGGGTCACCAGACTTCGTTCGGGATCTCAAGGCTCAATTTCGGAAGAACAAAACCCTCTTCGGACCGCTTGTAGCCGGCGGCGTGACGCACATTGCTGCTAAGATAGAGCGACAGGTGGGACAGACGATGCCTCGTCTCCGCGGATCGCGCCTCAGTTACAAAGAGGAGCAGATCTGTGAAGAGATGATTCAAGACATGCTGGCTAACCGGCTCATAGAACTGTCATTGTCGGAATATCGATCGCCGGTTCGGCTAGCGCCAAAGCCGGACGGTAAGCAGCGGTTTTGTATCAATTAGACGAGGCTAAATAAGATCATAAAGAGCGTTGAGGCACCAATCCCCCGCATGCGGGACGGTCTCAATCGACTCCGACAAGCTAAATTCTTCACAAAGCTAGACCTGGAAAATGGATTCTGGAACCCACTGGTCGTGGATAGTCGGGCGCTGACGGCCTTTGCCGTCGGTGGGAGAATGTACCAATGGACGGTACTCCCGATGAGACTGAAAACCGCCCCAGCTATTTTCCAGCATTGCATGGTCAAGTTCTACCATCTGAGCCCTGTCGCCAGTTCGATTCCCGTCGGTGCCACCAGTATCTTCATTTAACATACCGGCCCGTCTGGAAGTGTTGGAACTGCCCGTGCGGGGGTGTCATTAGAGCCTATCGTCAATTCTTCGTACTCCCCTCACGGGTGAGACAATGGAGGCGCATGTGCAGATTTCCATCAGCCATTGACAGAGAAGCACTATTATTATTATTATTATTATTATTATTATTATTATTATTATTATTATTATTATTATTATTATTATTATTATTTGGTATAAAGCTCCTAGAGTAATGTTCTATGCCGTCACTTCCTTTATTCCACCGATTGGTGTGGAGACTTTCCTTATGGAATGGAGGACTGGATGCACATGGCCTTTTGGCTCAGCAATTGGCAGGAGATACATTATTATTATTATTATTATTATTATCATTAACTCCATATATATATGTATGTGTATATATGTATATATTATGTATATATAACCTTTTATGTCATTTCATTTTTACTTTTATTTTCTTTTTTTTTTTTTAATACTCTAATCTAGTAGTAGTAGTAGTAGTAGTAGTAGTAGTAGTAGTAGTAGAAGTAGTAGTAGTAGTAGTAGTAGTAGTAGTAGATACACTATTATTATTATTATTATTATTATATATATTAGTATTATTATTATTATTATCATCATCATTATTATTATTATTATTATTGTTATTATTATTATCATCATCATCATCATCATGGACACCGTGATAACCCAGTGGTCAAGTTCTACCATCTGGGCCCTGTCGCCAGTTCGATTCCCGTCGGTGCCACCAGTATTTTCATTGAACGTAACGATCCGTCTGGACCAGTATTTTCATTGAACATACCGGCCCGTCTGGAAGTGTTGGAACTGCCCTTGCGGGGGTGTCATTAGAGCTTATCGTCAATTCTTCGTACTCCCCTCACGGGTGAGACGATGGAGGCGCATGTGCAGAAATGCATCAGCCATTGACAGAGAAGCACTATCATCATCATCATTATTCTTATTCTTATGATTCTTATTATTATTGTTATTATTATTATTATTATTATTATTATTATTATTATTATTTCTCGTCGGTGCCACCAGTATTTTCATTGAACATACCGATCCGTCTGGACCAGTATTTTCATTGAACATACCGGCCCGTCTGGAAGTGTTGGAACTGCCCTTGCGGGGGTGTCATTAGAGCTTATCGTCAATTCTTCGTACTCCCCTCACGGGTGAGACGATGGAGGCGCATGTGCAGAAATGCATCAGCCATTGACAGAGAAGCACTATCATCATCATCATTTTTCTTATTCTTATGATTCTTATTATTATTGTTATTATTATTATTATTATTAGGGAGTACATAGGCCATCGGTCCTTTCCATGGGCTGATTGGTATAAAGCTCCTAGAGTAATGTTCTATGCCGTCACGTCCTTTATTCCACCGATTGGTGTGGAGACTTTCCTTATGGAATGGAGGACTGGATGCACATGGCCTTTTGGCTCAGCAATTGGCAGGAGATACACTATTATTATTATTATTATTATTTCCCGTCGGTGCCACCAGTATTTTCATTGAACATACCGATCCGTCTGGACCAGTATTTTCATTGAACATACCGGCCCGTCTGGAAGTGTTGGAACTGCCCTTGCGGGGGTGTCATTAGAGCTTATCGTCAATTCTTCGTACTCCCCTCACGGGTGAGACGATGGAGGCGCATGTGCAGAAATGCATCAGCCATTGACAGAGAAGCACTATTATTATTATTATTATTATTATTATTATTATTATTATTATTATTATTATTATTATTATTATTATTATTATTATCACTAAGTACGGCGATCCTAAGTTCGCTGAAACTTAGTGGCATACTAAGCAGTATAGCTTTTGCTACATTGACGATATCGTCATTTATTCGAATACGGAAGCAGAGCACCTGGCCCACGTATCGGATATACTAAGACGCCTAGAAGCCTTCGGCCTCAGGTTGAACCTAGAGAAGTGTTCGTTCGCGAAGGACCACATCGACTATCTAGGGTACAGAGTAAAGGATGGGTAATAGTGTTGAAGCCAGAGAAGCGGGACGCTATACGTTCCCTTCCACGCCCAAACACACGCACAGCGTTACACTCCTTCCTCTGTATGGCACAGGCGTATTCAGAATTCATTGCGAACTTCCAGGACTTTGTAAAGCCATTACGGGACTTCTGCCTACACGGCGACCCGGACGGCGAATGGCCGCCAAAGGCTGCGGAAATATACACAAAGCTGAAGGAGGCGTTGACACGAGACCCCCTCACGGAGGGCAGATCGGTCTTGGTTCTCCCCGATTTTGATAAGCGTTTTGTTGCGGCGACCGACGCGTCGAAATACGCGGTCGGGGCTGTCTTGCAACAATACGATTCTGACCACAAACAGCTAAGACCCATCATGTTTGTCAGCAAGAAGTTGACGCCCGAGCAGTGAATTCCTGATCACAGCGTACTTCCTAGAATTTATTACTTGTTTGTGCTTCAAAGAAGCTGATGGCCTTCTTGAGACAAGCAATAAATTCATTCTTATGGGCAAGATAAAAATCTAACGTGTAACTCGAATAATCGTCCGTCACAGAAAACTTGTATCTCTTGCCTGTCCTTGACATCACACACCAGGGTCCTTAGGTGTACTATCTCTCCTGATCTATTGGCTCTGCGAATATGATTGACCGCAAATCTAGGAAGAACATTAGCTTGCCGATCATGCATGGTTCGCAAGTAGCGCACTCTTCCTTAGCGCTTTCCAAAGTTCCTCTAGGTCCAACTATTCTATAACCAGCCGCATCTGCGAAAGCAGTGGCTTTTCCAAAACCGAAATGTCTTATACTAGCGTGTAGGATATCTGTATCTATTGGCTTACGTCTGTCTGTGTTGGTGTGGTACTTAACAAACAGAATTGCGTTGTTGGTCCTATCACTATCTCTATTCTCACTTAGCTTGAAACTATCACTATGATTTTTGATTGGTCTGGGGCTTCCCTCCCCAATTACCCCAACATAGTTTCGCTCTTGGGTGCTCCCGAGGGGACGTACCGCTGATTGATGCGAAGCGGTTTGTCCTTCTTCGTGTCCCATCGATACAATAGAGATTTTGCCAATCTCCCCCTGACTAGTATATCCCTGGGGTCTACCTTTATAGGTTTCTTAAGGATAAACATCTGGCCATTTTGGTGTACCACAGCTCTGTGGTGGAAATGATCCATGGGTCCAGTGGGTGCTATGTTGATAGGCATAGAGGGGTCATAGTACGCTGCCTTTGCTATAACATGGGGTTTGGTGTTACCATCTACTCTGGCTAGTTGCATCATACCTGCCTTCTCTATCTTTCTTTCACCATTTCCAGTTTTGAAGATCACAGGTCTTACTTTCGTCATGTTCGTCATTAAATGAGAATCTCGACAGATGTATTGAGGCTCCACTATCCTGGTATGTGTGTGTTGGGTTTGGTGTGTCTTTCGCATTGATTAACACGATTGCTCTGTCTCGCGCTACTGTACTGTGAGTCACTGTGGCTGAGTCATCTTCTTCATCTCTTTCTTCTTCATCTTCGTCTTCCATTTCTTCTACTTCGTATGGTGAATATGCTGCCAGTGCATCCCTGAGTCTGATCTCGTCTGAGTTCCTTTCGTCGTCATTATTGAATTCATGGATCTCATCATCCTCTTCTACCTCTGACTGTTCTTCCTCCTCATCGACTTCTTCTATCTCTTCCTCTTCCTCATTGCGTGGTGAAGTAAAGAGTTTGCGTTTTGTAGATGTGTCTGAAGGGGGTGGTGCTTGTGGTAGACTTACTCTCTCTTGTGGGGTGGAGTGAGTGAGAATGGGGTCTTTTTCAACGCTATAGGAGCTAGTTCTCCTTACTTTATGCTTTAGGTAAACTCCCTCTACTGCTTTCATCACATCTGTGAGAAATTTGTCTGTCTGTTTGTCAGCTGTCCACACTACTTGCCTGCCTGATGTCGATTGACAGCCTTGTGTCATAACTTCAGCTAGGTGTGAGAGTGTGTAGAATTTATGGGTCACACGTCTGGATTAGGCCTAGCCTGATCATTTACCACTTAGACCTGCCTGTCGAAACGTCTGGCTAGTAATGTATCTACCTCCTGGTGTCCGTTCTTATCTAGCTGCTCATAAACCAGTGTTCTCTGTTTGGGTGTGAGAGAGTAACCAGGCTTGAGTTTTGCGTAGATAGGGTGTGGTGGTGGCTTACATCTTCCCATGCGTTCTGTCTGTGACTGTGCGTCTGTGGATGAGAGTGTAGTGGGTTGCTGCGATGCATTGTCACTCTTTCTCTCCATCTTATGCGAATGCGTGACTGTGGATGAGAGGGTAATGGGTTGCGTCTGTGCTCTTTCACTCTTACTCTCCATCCTCTATTTCTGCTGTTTTTTAGATGAGAGTGTAGTGGGTTGCGTCTGTGCTTTTTCACTCTTTCTCTCCATCTCTGCCTGCTGCTGCTGTTGTCTACGAGCTAGATGTCTGCTACTCTGACGTCTGACGTTCTGCTGTGTGCTAGTCGGTTGACTACTACTGCTAGTATGTTGACTGGCTGTCTGTTGTGAGCTAGTCTGTTGGTTTCTGACCTGCTCTGATGTCCTGCTGTCTGCTAGTCTGCTGACTGCTGACCTGTTGTCTGCTGTTCTGCTGTCTGCTAGTCTGTTGACCGCTGCTGCTAGTCAGTTGATTACTGTTCTGCTGTCTGTTGTTCTGCTGTCTGCTAGTCTGTTGATTGCTGCTGCTAGTCGATCGACTACTGTTCTGCTGTCTGCTGTTCTGTTGACTGCTGACCTGCTGATTGCTGACCTGCTGAGTGCTGACTTGCTGAGTGCTGCTCTGTCTAGCTGATTGTCGTCTAGCATTAGGCTTCTCGTCCTCTTCGGGGTCTAAGTTTCCACACATGATAATGAACACAGAGGGAGAATCTTTCTTTTGTTCTGCGTCATCCTGTTCCTCTAGTTCAGGCTTTTCTTCTCTTTCTTCCTCGTCCTGTTCGCTACAGTCTTGCTCTGCGACAGCGAAAGTGGACTTTGGTGATTTCTTAGAGTGTTTTGTGTCTGTCTGCCTTCGTTTCTTGTCAAGAGTGCAATCCTTACGGGGATGTTTACCTTTGCCTTTCTTGCAGCTATTCTTGTGCAGCTCTGTTTGCTGCACTTAAACGCTAAATGACCTGTCCCATTGCAGTTAAAGCAACATCTTGTTTCGCTGTCTGACTGTTCAGACACGAATGATATCTCTGTGATCTTGCGTTGTCCGTTAGTTCTGTCAGGGGTTTCGCCTGCTCCAATGGTTTTTTTTTTATTCTTCTGTTTCAGTTTATACTTAATACGGATTTTTCTGAGTATCTCTTCCACTGCTGAGTGTGAAGTAATCCCCTGGTTCTCGAACTGGATCATGAGAGCATCTAGCCCTCCGAAAGCAGGGTGAAAAGAGAGTTTGTACAAGAGCTGTGCGGTGAAAAATCGTTAGGGATCTTACCACCGTAAACTCTCTGTATCTGAAGGTCCGTAAGGAGGTTTTCGTCTAGCCAATAAGTAATGTCTCCCTTGGGGGTGGCGACAATGTATTTTTGCCATCTTATGATCATATCAAGAAGTGATTTGCCTCCATATTTTTTTCCACTAAGAATAACATAGCGATGGGGCTTCTGTCTACTACTCCCATGCACATCGTCACTAGTACTGGTGCTTTGAAAGCAACTGAAACATAAAGTCCCAGCCTACGCATGCGTTGTGAGTGTTGTTTGCTTGCTTTTTTCTTTCTGGAATGTGTTCTCTTCTTTGATGTATGTGCTCTTCTGGCTTTTCTCTCTTCTTCCACTTGTTGTTCTACCTACAAGAGTAATGAGGTTTTACCTTTCTGAGAGCTGGCTTCCTTGCCTTGCTGCTTAGGTTTCTCTTGCTCTTTCTGGGTTCTGGTTCCGGCTCGTCGTCTGAGGACTCTGATTAGTCTTCAGCGATACGGATGTCTGCAGGGTCGTAGGGGAATCTGATCACGGCTTTGTCTGATTCCTTGAACACTGAGGCCACCATATCTCCCATTTCTGCACTATCTCCGTAGGTAAAGGATTGGAATCGAAATCTCCATTCCTGCTAAAGTCGTTCACTGGGTTTGAGCATGGGTACGCTTCCGAGGTTGAGTAGTTTATTATTCCATATATTTCAAACATAATTATATGAAATATATTTAGAATATTAATCAGTAACCGGTATTATATTCACGATGAGGACAACATATCAGGTGTTTACACGGAAAGTCCTTAACAATCGTAACAGCCAAACATACCGTTATTTACGGACTCAGTTGGCAATTAATACAGTTGGCAATTGCCAATACAGTTGGCAATTACCAATGTCATTTATATCAGTGTCACTTTAGTTTCTCCACTAGTATTGTCTCTGACCCATAGTTGTTTCGACATTTACGATGCCGTGGAAACACGTGTTTATAAAGGTACAACCTGTTCAGAGCGCGCCCTATCTTAACCCGTATTTCCATACAGACTTCAGCAAGAACGTGAAAGACAGAAAGGAGAAAGAAGAATGAAATGAAAGAAAGAAGAAAGAAAGAATATTTCTATCTATCTCTTTCTATCTATCTCTTTCTATCTATCTCTTTCTATCTATCTCTTTCTATCTATCTCTCTATATCTATCTCTCTATCTATCTCTCTATCTATCTATCTATCTATCTATCTATCTATCTCTTTCGATCTATCTCTTTCCAACTATCTCTCTCTATCTATGCCTATATATATCTGACTGTCCCATTCTATATATCTCTCTCCATTACCCGCTCTATGTATTCCTTTCTCTCTCTACTTTTCCCTCTATATAATTTCTCTTTTCTCTCAGCCCATATCCATCACGTACTACCCTTAAGCTATTAACTACCATCAAACCCCTTTCTCCTTCCTCTATTAATCCACAACAATGGCAATAATCCACAAACCATTTAATCAATTCCACCCAGTGAAGCCCTCCACCCCCTTAAGCTTGGCCCTACTAACCCGGCCCCACCAGCCTCTCACTGCAATGAACACTGCTTTGGGATCTCGACTTTCTACCCTTGCGCCCTTCGGCCCAGCCTTCTCACTAACAACTTCCCGGATTTTATACAACGCCCGTCGTGCGTGCAACAAGGCCGAGAAGACTCAAAAGACTGACAAGTCACCGCTCTCTCTCTCTCTCTCTCTCTCTCTCTCTCTTTGTGACTTTCTTTTTGTGTTAACTTCAGCCCGTTCCGCTCCAGTCTCAGTAACTATATAGTGTGCTGAGTCATGTGTTGATAGTATAGTAGTCAGTGCCCAATTCATTTCTTGCAGCGATCGGACACTTAATGATTTCCCCGTTTTGCTCAATCGAGATATAATTCTCTTGTGCATGTGGCCACTTCAAAACCACGGGTATAAGAGCATTGTAACTCGAATATCCTTCAAGATAAAATATTATCTTTTTACCCGTAATCATTCTTAAAAATGATTACGAGTACAATCATAATATTTATATACTATTACCTGTATTATAACCGTATCACTATCTTCTGATTGTCATATCGTTACCATTCAGATGCTAATGATTTCCGTTATGTGCGATAGCTTCCCCTTAAGTTTTTATTACGACGCAACTTGCTAATCGACCAAACTTGTTTTACCTCTGCGCATGCGTCGAATCACATATTTCTCACCAGATATATCGTCCGGAGGGAGTGTTATTCCATATATTTCAAATACAATTATCTGGATATATTTAGAATATTAATCCGTAACCGGTATTATATTCACCGATGATGACAACATATCAGGTGTTTACACGGAAAGTCCTTAACAATCGTAACAGCCAAACATACCGTTATTTACGGACTCAGTTGGCAATTGCCAATACAGTTGGCAATTACCAATATCATTTATATCAGGGTCACTTTAGTTTCTCTACTAGTATTGTCTCTGACCCATAGTTGTTTCGACATTTACGATGCAGTGGAAACACGTGTTTATAACGGTACAAACTGTTCAGAGCGCGCCCTATCTTAACCCGTATTTCCATACAGACTTCAGCTAGGCACGCAAACAGACAGACACACATCCAGACACGCTGCTATCAGTTTCTTGTGTATTGTTTCATTCTCATTAAAGTATTTTACCGATTTCTTCAAAGTCATACTAAGTATATGTTTTATTGGGCGTAAATGCGTGTCGACAAAGCATTAACATAGTTTGGGGGTCTGGGCTTTGCTCATGAAGTCATTAGCAATCAAGGCTCCATAACCGTGAAAGGCGGCGACTGAATATATTTGCTAATGAATAAAATCCGTGATCCGAACTGAGAGGAGTGTTCCGGACGTAAATCCGAAATACACACTACTAAAAGCAAGTCTGAATAAACACAATTGACGGACTATTCCTTCTGAGGAATTCCGGTAGATTGAGTTCCGGATGTCAGTAAATGACACTAAAATAATCCCACTACTACTTCCTTGTTACTGGAACTGAAATCTACTGAGAATACAATCACTTTCCGTTTTACTTTAGAACTATGCCACGTCACTGCAATGATTATGGTTGTAAGCACAACTATTGACTGTGACTAAATATAATATAGACTGAATGACTGTAACTGTTCTACCTATACTGCATCCTAACTGACCATCCATCCGTACTAATTAAAATGGTAACTGAAATGTTATATTGGTAAATAGTTAGGTGCCACTTGTGCCACTAAATAACGACTAATACGAAAAACGATATTATCATAGTTACAAAATATGTTAGTACTTGTGAGGCTGTGACGGCCATGCAAGGTTGGGAATCGCTCCAAGTAGCACTTTTATGCATAAAAGTCACACATGTGGGTAGCCCAAATCAACTACACAGAGGTCAGAACTAAACCATGAGTGGCCGGAAGCTACGCCGGATGCCGGTTTAAACATGTACAAAAAAAACAAGAGTGAAAAAGCTGCTTTAATCATTTCCAACCAGCTGCTCACTTTTATGCATAAACGGGATCGACTACCGTGAAACACCCTGAAAAATTATGCCGTGGCCGGCTCAGTAAAGGCAATAATTGCAGCTTGATTCTTGTGCCACTTGGTGTGGCACGAGTCGTTGCAGAAGTAACCATGAATGACGATGCCATCGTTTTTGACACAGCCGTTGAGGACGGATTCGAAGCAAGGGATCGAACACGGAGGCCGGTGAACAGTGGTAGACGACGAACTGGCCCCGTACAGCGGTTTGTGCAAGTAGTGGTTGTCGTGTTCGCAGTGCACAAGTTCGTCATCTTCTTCGACATCCACGCCTTTCTTGCAAGTGAACAGACCGCCTTGGTCACGCCCTTTGCACTTCCGCCAACGTGCCCCCTTTTCTCAAGAACTTTGTCGACTTTGCCTGGGTCGTTTTCCTCCTCGTCGTCGTCGTCCTCAACTTCGTTGTCACTTGTAGTCTTTTTTTCGTGCCCTTCTTCTTGCTCTGTTTCAGAAATTCCCTGACACGAGCCTTCTCGAAGTCAACCTGCTTAGAGTCGATGTCGATCCCAGTAACTCGCATGTCGGCCTCCAAAGCACCGATCACCTCTGAACCCGAACCCATGCATGCAACAATAAAATTGCTTAGAGGTGGCGGAATCTTCGACAGCTCCGTAGGCTTCTCGAAGACGTTCACGCGTTGTCCGTCGGAGGAATGGCGCTGTTTCTTGATCGGTACTTCGACGACGAAGAGGTTGTGACGGAGGACGGGGTTCTGGTCGATATTGAGAACAAACGAGGCCTGCTTGGGATTGAAGGCCACCAACATCATTTCCACCGCCTTAATCCACTTCTGGACATTTCCCACGTAGTTGTGATTCTTTTTGTACCAGTAAACCGTCTCAATGGTTTGGTACCCAGTCGATGAAAGAGCCTCCACCAGCATCTTGTACTGTGAAGGATAGCAGTGGAAGACAACAGCCCTCTTCTCAGAGTTGCCGACGACACTGAACGCGGTGAGCAAGGTCTTCACCTTCTTCTCGTTGATCTCCTCCTGATCATGCTGCAATTCCAAAATGTAGTAAGGTAAGTCCGTATTGTAGTATAATACTACATTATTATATTGTTAATGCTTCCTAGTTAGAACTCGCATATCACAAATTATCGTTAGGATATGAATAACTGCCACCGCACACCGGATATTTACTGACTAGTGTGAAATGCCACTTTTACATGCTTGTTACCGAAATAACGGCATTACTGTGGCAATATATTTTTAGTATTCCGGAGCGGTGTGTAGAACGGAATAGGGTAGGAATATAATAACTATTCATTTCCTGTTATTCTATTAAATGGATTGTGTTTGCCAGTCAAATATAAACCCAATCTTCTTTCTGGAATAACTAGAACATACCTTTACCGTAGATCAGTTACTCTTAGTTCTGTAAGTTGTTGCATTGTCATTAAAGTAGTTTTATTGAATATCGGAAGACCTTTACTGGTCAGAGCTTCGTGTTATTAATAGAACTGCATTGTTGTGTTGCTAGTCATGATACCCGGAGGTAATGGTATAGTTGGTTATGAGCGAGCGAAGGTCTCCTTAAGGGTACCGCAGCTGCCTGCGCCGACATCGAATGCTGCGAAGGATGCTCAGGCTTTCGACAACTGGCGTTGGTCGACTTTGCAATTCCTGATGGGGCTTGATCCAAAACTGCTCATCATACCGCGTGACGAAAGCTCGCCGCTCTCACGAGCTGGGCTGAAGGAGATTATCACGCCGCCACCGATCGCTGCACCTGCTGCTTCAGCGAGCAGGACGTCGTTGTCGTCTGCGTCATCGTCTATGTCTACGACGACTACGGCTAGTGCGGCTCCAACCCACGACCCATATGATGTTGAATGTGCGGCTGTGGCTGCCCTTGGTGCTGACCCTACGTATGAGGAACTACTCAACTGTCTGCCCGCACAGACACGAGTACAACTAGCAACTAAGTTCCGAGCCATCATCTCGGAAGGGGCACAACGCAACTTGGAAGCTTTGCTTACGATTCGACGCTCTGGAAATGAACCGGATGTGATGTGGGCAGCCCTTTGCCAACGATACGCTCATCTTGGGGCTATATCTGCGGCTGCATTCATCCATCAGCTGAACAACGATCGGCTTACAACGAAGGATAAGCCCGAGGTGTGGCTGGACGTCTACGTATACCGATACAAGCTACTCGAGAAAAGAAAGCAAACCTTCTCTGACGAGTACAAATGTATCAACTTGATACAGAAGCTCGAAGGTGCAAAGCATTTGCCCTTCTCCGATTTCGGATTGAAGTGCTACTTTAGCTACGACGACTTGAACAAGCCGACGTTCTTGGCTTTGGCTGCGATGGCACGAGAACAGATGCAGGCCGTGGCGATGATGAATGAGACGAAGCGATCCACTGGGGGTCCAAAAGTCGCCGACGAGCCTGCTTTGTTCTACGGTGATGGAAATCAGGGGGGGGCAACTATTTGGCGGATCGTGCTGGAACTGCAGCAACCGTCATCAAGTTTCGAAGTGCCGCGTTAAGTGCAAACGGCCCGAGTGCGCCAACAAGCCCCGCCACCTTGGAGCTGAGTGCAAGGTAAAAGGTCCTGGCAGGAAGAATATACAAACAATTCTCGTAATGCCCGTAATGGCAAAAACAAAAATAACAGGGGCAATAATCGCAATAATAACCGTAGCAATGGTCAAGCAAATGTTGCTGCTGTTGAGGACGGGACTACACCCGCTCGATGACGCTTGGTCGTGCTTGGTCATGGAGGAGGTGGTCGACGTTGAAGGCGACTTCGAAACCTTCGATCCAGCTCCGGCTCCTGCACCGTTGGTCGAAGAGCCGGCCGACTCCATGGCGACGAACGGGACGATTTGGCCTGTGATTGCTGCGACTGTGCAACAGGTCCCGCCACTCCATATTGCCTCGACTAGCCAGCCGTGGTGCCCGCACATCGACATTATTGGTTGTTGCGCCTGGGACCCTTGCCCCTTGGCGGACGACGAAGAAGACAGGAAGGAAGCCCAGTTATATGGACTGCAGACGGCAGGCCCTGCGTGGCAGGCAACAATGATAGGACATTTAACTCGGCTTGCCTTTCTGACTAGTTATTGTAATATTGCAGACCCTCCAGAGCGACGACGACGACGAGAATGATGGTGACATGCCTGGCTTGGTTATCGGTGCTGACGTCACTGCGGGCGGAAACGAAGCCGACGGATCCGACGATGGACCGATGGGGGACGCGCCGCCCGACATCGCTATGGCACGCACAGGCCCATGCTTCCGTGTTCGACTCTGCCCGTAACGACATGACTGGTCTTGCTAGCCCGATGGACGACTTGATGAGCAACTCCGATGACGATGGCTACGAGCAACCGACGGCGGCCGGCAAACGCGAAACAACTGCAACACATGAGGACATCGACGATAAACTACCATCGGGAAATAATGCTGTTGTGTTTATGGCTTTTAGCCCCAAGACGCTTCAAGAAGTGGACAACTTGCTGCTGGACGTACCGATCAACCCGACTACAAGAACTGAAGGTAAGGATGTACCTGCTAGCGGAGAAAGCAAGTCTGAGGCGACATCATCGTCGCTTGCACCGGCATTGACTTCGTCTTCAGCTTCGTTGTCGTAGTAAGAGGAGCAACATGTGTCATCATTTTATATCTTTTGCCAGCTCTAGGCCTCAAGAGATTCCGTGGGAATCGCTATCTGACGAACAAAAGCTGGACGAGAACGATTTTCAATACAAGCTGAGCACTTGGGTATTCATCCAGAAACTTTATAGGAAGACGGACCCTGCGCAAGGTTTCCCGGTGCCCCCGAGACACTGGCCCGCTGATTGGCGCTTGGAGGCTTCAGGAAGCTACACTGTCCCAAGACAGGACCCTTGGTACCCAAATGCACGTCTACAAGCTATTATACCTCCACTGTTAACTATAATAGGTAGGAAGTCTTTGCGGAAGGGAAGGAACCCCCTATACCAAGAAGCGCGATTGTGTCACAACAACGGCCCCCGGTGAGACTGCAGATCGAGCTACCGACACAACTACGACGAAACGTGGTACTCAATAGATCCATCTCCCATCCTGCTTTTCCAGGGGCTCCTAATTTTTGGGCAATAGACGTACACTTCTGCTTGCGTCATGCGTCAATCATTGAGATGGAGTATTGGTCGTTGCGACTGGGTTTCAACATCATCCCCGAAGGATGGCAGGCTACCGTTTCCCTGTGTCGTTATTACTCGACACACCACACTAATCCTTTGATTATGGCAGGAACGCCCCATGCCAACCCTAGCCCGCCACAGTTTTGCGAATACTGCGACAACATCGAGACTCCGGTCAATCGTCACCGACGGTGCGATAACTGTAACTGGGTCTTCTACTGCAATCGAAATTGCAGGAAGAAAGATCGTGCTCCACACTCCAGCTACGCAGAGGACGAGTGCAACGCACGGCTACGTGATGTGGCTCGACAACAAATTCGTCCTGCTTGTGGTATTGGTACCACACTGGTTGACTGCGTGGTTTGCGCTACAGCGAATGACTCGCTACGAAATTCACGAGTCCGGACCGGTAGTAACGGTCCCACAACTGCCGCCTAAGTACAGAATTGGGGCGCTTTAAATGATCTATAGGCGACTATCTGGGTTTGGGG
Source organism: Paulinella micropora (assembly GCA_019918135.1). Classification (NCBI taxonomy): domain Eukaryota; phylum Cercozoa; class Imbricatea; order Euglyphida; family Paulinellidae; genus Paulinella; species Paulinella micropora. Next base: position 173,808 of record WBZZ01006850.1, on the reverse strand, counting down.
TCTATAAACCCAACATGCAACGATACATCGTGGAGAGTGAAGCCCCAAGTGAGATCCCCTACGACCCGTCATTGGTTGCGAGAGCGTTCAATGCTGTATTGGTCGACAACACTGTTATGCGTGACGAGGTAAGCGATGATGTGGTGCTACTTGCGCGAACGAATAGGCGACGTACATCTATCTTCGACACCGTGTTGTAACCGTACGATTGTGCATCCTTCTCTGCCTTTGTGTAATGTTAGACGAGGCAAAGTGACTAAGCTATCTGGGCTATCGACGGAACAAGTCAAGGTGAACACACAGGCGGATGCGTGCTTTACCTTCGTGGGTGGGGAGCGGAGCGCACACAGACTTCGTATTCCGTGGGGCGTATGTACTACCTAGCACACCGTACAACATCATATCGCCTGGGGTATTGGACTGTGACTACGGTTATGCAACTGTGTTTCAGAATGGACAGGCTGTGGTGCTGAAGGCACCAATCCGCATCGATGCATCGACGGTCATCTGTCTTTCAAGGATGATGCCCAACAAGCTGTATAGGCTGGATAAGGCTGACGATGTGCCTCTTGATCTGAACGTGCGCTTCAACCCGCTGGCAAAGATGAGCGTATGGTCATTTTTTCTATCAATCCCAATACATCCAAAGCCCCAGTCGGCTATGACGTGGCACAGGAGGACAGGGCACGGCAACGTCGAAGTTATGGAATTATTGGCAAAGAGAACCGGCAGGACGATCACGGGTACCAACTGGCGAAAGCTACTACCAACGCAATGTGCTCCCTGCCTAGGCCAAAGCGACTCGCAACCCTTACTATAAGGGTAATCCGCCTGTTGACGACGATTTTGCCTTAGGAGAATCCCTGCACATCGATTTTTGTGGACCATGGCCGGTCAAGTCTCTACAAGGGAACCTGTATCAACTAGGGATAATAGAAACAAAAGGGTCGTTTGGATTCATCATCCATTTCCCTACGCGTGACTCTGCTAGCTACCAACCGAGGGTGGAGAAGGCGATCGCATTCTTTGAGACGCAAACCGGCAAAAGGTCAAACAATTGCGGACTGATGGTGAGTTTGTTACAAACCTGATGAAGGAGTACAGCTCATCAAAGGGAATCGTGTTGAAGCCAACTTCGCGAAACGAGCCCACCTCCAACCCTAAAGCAGAACGTCAGTGGATGACGAATGGAGGTAGAGCAACTGCACTTCGCATTGATGCACGTTTACCTGAATCTTTATGGGAAGAGATGTGCATGGCGGAGTGGGCAACAAGAATGTTGTCCCCAATACTGAAGGGAGCCTACAAAGGAATGAGTCCATATGAGGTCACGTTATGTCGTTCGTTTCCATTACAATTCTTACGTCCTATTGGGTGTTTGGCATTTGTGCGAGTGGAGGACGCAAAGAAGGGGAGACCGATGGCTATCCCTGAGACACTAACTGGGTACAATATTTTTCGTCGGTTGTATCGCATTTACATTCCTACGACCAGGAAAATAGTCGAGGTACGAAATGTGAAGTTCGACGAGTCGACGAGGGGTTACGACGCAAACGTGGACGAACGACCTTGGTCGTTCGACGACATGCCTCCAGACCAACCGGTACCTTTTTGGGAAAATAGAGCACAAATGTCACGGGTAAAGCGTTAAATTTTGCCAGAACAAACGGTCGACGACGAGGATGACTGTGGTCTTCGAGCAACGGATGCGCAAGACGAAGACGTCGCCGAGTACGAAATTGGGCTGGGGACGAGCTTCGACGCGTCGCCAACCCCAACTGCGGTTTCTGTGTTCCAACTGCCACGACACATACTGCTTCAGTTGTCAACATACACCCACTCCCTCAATCACCTTTAGCTCGCCCGAAGGCAAGACGCGACACCGATGGAAACGTTGGCCCTCAAAATGTTGTTGATGTTAAAAGGGTGAGAAAACCACGCCCTGCACACCATGCATCTCATTCTGTACGTCTAGCTTTCGACGAAGACGACGATGACGACGTCAACGACAACGACGACGACAACAACGATGGTGCCGCTTCAGCTGTTGCTGTTTGCAACAATGATTCTTTTTATTTGTTTACGCATGTGCTTCGCATCCCAGAGAAACAAAAGAAGGTCGACCCGAACATCATGGCTGCTCGCAAGAGCGAGATCGATGGGCTTTACAGAGCCAACTGTGTTCGCTGGGCAACCAGGGAAGAAGCACGACGGGCCAACATTACTCCGGTGCACACAGGTTTTGTTGACGCCATTAAACAAAATGAGTCAACTGGTGAAACAATTTATAAATCTAGGCTTGTGCTGCGTGGAGACAGGATGAAAGAGTACGAGCACTACAGCCCATACGAGACGACAACGCCTGTTGCGCACCACTGGACGCTGTTGTTGCTCTGCGCCATCATGGTCGGTCTGGGCTTGCTGATTAAGGTCATCGACTTTAGCCAGGCATACATACACGCCGACATGGAAGACATCGTGTTTGCAGTGCCGCCTGGTGACTTTAAGAAGATCGAAGACCCGCGGGCGATATGGTTAGTGCTGAAGGCACTATACGGATCCCCACAAGCGGGGAGACGTTGGCATGACTTCGTGGCTCGGTTCTTGCGGCTTCTTGGCTACATACAGTCTACTGTGGACCCTTGTGTCTTTTACCTATCAGGGAAGGACAAACAGTTCCCGCCTACGTTCATTCGCAGTACAAAGTCGCTCCCATGTGTACTATTACTTAAAACTGACGACATGTTAGTTTTCTGTATGCTTGAAGAGCAGTACGAGAATTTGAAGCGACGTCTGGAGGAACATAAGTTCCGGTACAAGGCGTTGGACGACGTGAAGGTTTTCACCGGTCTACAATTCAAACGTTTCAACTCGGGGCTATTGGTACACCAACGGGCCTACATACGTGGTCTCTTGCGTGATCGTGGATATGCAAACGCTAACCCGACGCCGACCCCTGCAACTATACAGGAGCCGGCGCCTGCGGCCCTGGAGTGCCCTCTGCGTCAGTGGACCTTGCCCAAGCTCACCGGTGAATTGATTAGGCCGGCATCAATGTCACAACCACACATCTCGTTTGCTGTCAACAGGCTGAGCGTTTTTGGCCATCAAGCGCCCGATGTTGCTTATGCTATGATCGGTCGTATATACCGGCATCTACGCGAGGAACGTGGATTGTTTTTCCCGTCCAACGTGGACCCAGCAACGTTTGAGTTTAATTCATACTCCCACTCCGACTTCGGCAATTGTCGCTTCACGCGCCGGTCTCGCAATGGGGAGATTCACATGTTGACTGGACCCATCCACTGGCACTCCCGACGGCAGTCTACCGTGGCCCTATCGACTATGGATGCCGAAGTGATAGCGCTATCAAATTGCACCCGCACTGTAATCGCAGTACAGAGTTTCTTGCGTGAGCTGATGGTGCCGGTTCCGCAACCTACGGTCATACACGAGGATAACCGCGGATCAATTACAGTGTCGTCGAATGGATTGGGTGACCCACGGTCCAGGCATTTGGATATAAAACATCATTACGTGGTTGAGCAAGTTCGCGAGAAGCGTGTCGCTGTTTGATATACCCCTTCGACGGACAACTTGGCCGACGTATTCACCAAGCCTCTACCGACTCTGCAGTTCCGTGCTCTTGTGAATCAGTTCACCGTCAAACTTGATGACTACCTCAAGGAGGACGAATTCGATTCCCGCAGCAGACACGACGATTGGACCGCTCCCGCCGGTACGGAAGGCGAAGAAAGCTGCTGCGAAAAAGAAGAAGAAGACCGCTTCGAACGGAGTGTGATCCACCTTTGATGGGGAGTGCCCCACCGTAGAATGGAGACAGATGAAGGTTTGACGAAAGCTAGAGAACTCTCTCTTCTAGAGGATGCTGAGCAACTCATGTGGGGTTACCAACGCTACGAATAGGGTTGAACTTGGAGTTGATTTCTGCTCCTTGGATGCAAGACATTTATTGCGAAATAGAAGGACATCCTGACGGAAATGCTAAGATACATTCCGTCCGTGTCCGCCCGGCGGGGCCAGCTTATTCATTTCGCTTTATTTTAAGGTCGAATGTCACGAATGACTCGACGTAGTTTTTAGACATTGACAATGACACATTTCATCACTTCTAGTGATATTGAGTTCAGGGGGAGTATTGTAGTATAATACTACATTATTATATTGTCAATGCTTCCTAGTTAGAACTCACATATCACTAATTACAGTTAGGATATGAATAACTGCCACCGCACACCGGATATTTACTGACTAGTGTGAAATGCCACTTTTACTTGCTTGTTACCGAAATAACGGCATTACTGTGGCAATATATTTTTAGTATTCCAGAGCGGTGTGTAGAACGGAATAGGGTAGGAATATAATAACTATTCATTTCCGGTTATTCTATTAAATGGATTGTGTTTGCCAAATATAAACCCAATCTTCTTTCTAGAATAACTAGAACATACCTTTACCATAGATCAGTTACTCTTAGTTCTGTAAGTTGTTGAATTGTCATTAACGTAGTTTTATTTAATATCGGAAGACCTTTACTGGTCAGAGCTTCGTGTTATTAATAGAACTGAATTGTTGTGTTGCTAGTCATGATAGCCCGAGGTAATGGTATAGTTGTCCGCGTACAGGCAGTCTGCAAAGACAGCAAAACAAAAACAGAAAACACGTGAAAGGCAAGGACTGGCAAGAACGGAATGTGACACTTTTATGCATAAAAGTCATGACTGCGGAAAAGGCTAGGTGACCAAATGCAGAGTTAGATGAAGAAGACTTGCCATCTTGAACATGTCGCCCTTCATGGTCGTCGCGTTGCCAATTTCCAACTCCGTTTCAGCCTGCACAGGCAAAATCAAACATGACACTTTTTTGCACAAAAGTACAAGGTGATGACAAGACCTGAAAGGCTTCTGGGTCGATATCTTTTCCCGTCGTGTAACGCACTTTTCCGAGGTCGAACCAGACGAGCACTTGCTTCCTCAGCGCTTCAGGAATCTTGCGAGACTTCACGGCCGACTTGTACAGGAAATCAACGGTGGCCATCATGGTCCTGTGCGCACTCTCACTGTTCAATTGCGGAACTGTTACAGGAACCAACAAGCAGAGGTCGTCCCAGCTCTCCTCATTGATGTAAACTCCCTGTAGGACACAATATTATTCCACATTTGATCCTATTCCTTAACCGTTATCGGAACTCGATTGCTGATGAGAATTGTGGTAAAACAACACAATATTACCATTTATCATCCCGGACCGGCCTGATATAAATTACCATTATAGCTGTCTCATTTCCCTTTTTATTGCCTTTATTGTCTGTACTGGCGATCAGTAGCAGGATCATATGATCACAGTAATCATATGAGAGATGACAGTAATGAACGTAGCTTTTTTTCACTGATGCGAGTCATTTACCGTCATCAATATTAATTCTAGAAAGATCTATCTCCGAAATTCTCCCCAGACCCTCACCGGCCTTTTGTTAGTCACTGCCAACGCATTCCCAACAACAGTAGCAATGTGTCCGGTTACCATGACTTCACTAGTCAAGTCCCAATGACTCCCCTGAGTCACGAGCAGACTAATCAGCGCATGCATCATAGCATGAGTCTTTGACGTCTTGATACTTCCCGTGTCTCCATAAAAATCACGGTCCTGACCTGTATCTCCTTCTGCATCCCCTTCTGGATACTGTCAACCGTCAAAGCCTCCATAAGGTCCGTCTCAGTACAACGCCGGAGGATATCGACCAAAGTCATAGGCGATTCAAAATTGTTCTCCTCCGACATCTTACAGAGAATATTAATCCCCTTTCGCAACCATTTGCAGTTTTTTTCCGTGACTGGGAATTTATGGCTTAATAAGGGAAATTGCACTTATGGGTTGTTGTTTGTGGTATGTTTTGGCATTTGTACAGGTTACGGACGTAACGCATCGTGTCAGTGACCCGTGTCAAAGGGACACTATGTTTTTAGCGGGTTTTTCCCTTTGGCTTGTTGTTTGGGTTCATTCCTGACTTCCCTTTCTACTTTAGAAGTGGAGGTTAGTACTGAACCAGTTGTGTTCAAGCTTTTTATGAAATTCCTCTTTTCCTTTGAGCTCGTAAGGGTTAGACCTCCGGTCTTAATACATTTGGAGTCACTTTGCCTTTTTACGAACTCACAAGGATTTGGAATTGGAACGACGCACTCTCTGGGAACCAGATCAGTCACTGTTGTTGACTGTACCTGGGTGAGGTGTGTTAAGTAGCTTCTCTACGATCAGTACTCAGTGCTGGTCGTGTGAGGTAGTGCTTACAGTCGTTCAGGACAAAGGGAAACTACAGGTGGAGAGGGGGTTTTGGAGATCAACAGGGTGGGACCCTGATCTCGAAACTTGGACCTTGACACGTAGGTGGACAACATGTCTGCGACGACGACATACGATCCCTACAAGGATCAGTGTGTTCTCCCGTTGCAATCGACAGCTGTGGGGGATTTTCTACTACATATAGCATCGGAATATATAGTAGGATCCCAGGAAAAGCACGATTTTGGCTCACTTTGTCCCTCTGGCAAGTACGTTCAAAAACAGACATCGTGATCAGCAGGTGTTCGATGTGCTGAAAATGGAGGCAAGTGTTTTGACTAGATGGGGGTATGATGTACCCACAATTGCTCAGACAGGCTACACACCAGCCGAACCTACACTGAAAACTTTGGTACCTTCGCAGGTAAGAAGGATGATGGCAAGGATGTTCTTGTCCTTGCACCTCTGTGAACTGCAAATGGTTGTGCATCCAAGGTTTGAGAACGGGGATTAGGACTATTTCCCGACTCCTATTCCTTCGGAACAGTTCGATGTCACGTTCCTTATGACAGGGACGGAAGTGAAGGACAACTGGTCTGAAGACTTTTATTTGGGTGTGAGGAATAATGCTGCTCAGGCTCAAACCTTTGACCTAATGAAGGCAGGCAACTACTTCAAATAGTATTACGAGGTCTGGCCTGTGGTCTCGGATGCATTCTCTAAAGCAGTAGAGGCTTGGAATTCTGCTAAAGAGAAGTTGAAGGAGGCAAAATGGATGAAGGACACGAAGGTATGGGGGGAAAACATACCTGATATGTTGGACTTGGTCCATGTGGATCTAAACTGGCGACGGTCAAAAAGTAGGATGCTTTGTCTAGCTATGTCGTCAGATACTTGGAGCAGCTGCGCAAGGAAGCTGAAGCGGCGGCACTCGCTCAGACCAAGCTGACTAACGCTGCAGCCACAGTGACAGATCTTAATCTGGTGGCTATGGCGATGGAGCAGGCTCATGTGAGCCTCTACCGATTTCTCTTATACCTACTGGAGATCGTAAAGGCCGTGGAGGTGTGCATTGAAAAATATGCAGCGTGGGAAGAGAGATTTTCGGTAGTAAGGAAAAGGGAGGAGGATGATCCCACGGACCCACAACAGCGTTGCCAACAGGAGAGGAAGAGAATGACTGCTTTCCTCAAAAAGTTTGACGCTCTTGCATTCGCACCAGGATCAAAAGGGGAAACAAAGCAGACAATTTGGTTTACCCGACAGGTGAACTGTTTGTCGTACATGAACTCCCATGGCAAAATTTCGCGGAATTTCCATGAAAATAATCCATAACTTCAAACGGTTACTGCAATCGCAATAAAAGGATCGGGTCAACGCTATAAATATGGGAGATTAATCCATTAGGATGCTACAACTCTGTTTGACAAACATCCTGATAACCTCTCCCACTCCGGTAAACGGTTAAGTGTAAAATATAGGATTTAAGGCTGTAAGGGGTATAAGCTTCCCAGCTTCCTTTCCATATCCCTATCATGATCCTAATACAACATTAAAACCGGAAGTATTGTTCAAAACCGGAAATGTAATAAGAATTCATATTATAAAACATTGAATAACAAGGAATCACTTCTACTAGTGAATTCCCGTAAAACTAATAGCGTAAAAACGATGTAGTATACCGTGTGTGTTACAGATTGGGCTAGAGGGTACGAGACACCTACTTAAGGCCAATCAAATTATTTGTTTTGTAAAAGAGCTATGAGGGTTCTGTGTTGGAGTATTTGTTTTTGTCTGACGTCCTTGTGTGAGACAGGTCAGTGAAAATTCGTTCTGATTCCAGTGTGCGGGCGTGCAGAAAGAAATCAACCTAGTGACATGAACTCCAAATGTAATGCCCCACATATATAAAGTGGCCCTTATCAAAGTTTTGTGATGAATCTTTTTGTTACAATATAATTTTTGAGTATTGAATATTAATATCCCAAAAGGATTTTATTATAACTAAACTGGAAGATAACGAAAACTAACTTCAAAGATCTCTCTTCAAAAGTTCATGCTCAAGCCGGCCCTACTACTTTTTTTCGGGATGTTTCACGATTACATAGGAAAATGTACGGGTATACTGGCCAGATTTTTTTCAAAACATGGTGTCTCGACACCTCCGACACATGCTCAGTTTCTGCGCGCAAGAGGTATGTTCATACTTGAAAGAGCGATGAATGAGGTTCAATACATCACACGAAACAAATGTACCCAATTTTTTTCAATAAATTATATTTTGACTTAGAAAAGTTGAAGCAAAAACCGGTCACCAGGAGGGTCGGCAAAAAAAAGAAAATGAGTCTAGGAGTTGTATTTCTTATTAATAATTCAAAAAAAGCTTTCGATTCAGCTTCTACTATCACTAGACTAGCTTCCCTGTACTTTATAGCAATTTATTTTGTCTGTATTTATAAATACACAACAACAACTTTTTGACTGCATGAGTTTCGTGGACACAGTGACATTGTAGGCAGCTAATATACTGTGGAACTTTATTTTTATGCTTGGAATATCATATCTGTCACTAGGATGGTCGTTTTCAATAAAAAAATGTCGAGGAGCGAACTCCTCTCATAGCTTTTGAAAGTGATTTTTTTCTTCCGACATACACTCCAAAATGAGACTTCATGTTTTCATTCGACACACAAATTGAAATGTACCAGGTCTGAGGAATCATGTTTATTAAGTGTACAAACATATTTAGACACTTTCCAGCCCTATACAAACTGAACTCTGATCACAAAACCAAATTTTCTATTTTTTCCTATTTTACAAGACCCAAGTTTTGCAAGGAAAATTTGTTGCACAGAAATGGAATTTTATTAAAAAAATTTGTACATGTGTTCCTGAACACATATCCTATCGAACTGTGGAACACAAGTATCACAAAAGATAGAAGGGGCTACAAATATCAACAGCAAAAACGAGTGCACGCACACCATTTTGCAGCAAAAAAAAAATTCACAAAAATAGCCAAGAGCGACACCGTAAAAATCGGCTGAAAAATGTGAGGGCCGGCGTGAACAACAAGCAAGAGTTGTATCGAATCGGGGGAACGATAGGCTTCTAAAAAAGGTTTCAGAGGCTGAGCTTTTAGTGTGTGATAGAGCGTAACTCGAAGGGGTTTTCAACGTATTTTTCAACGATTTTTATTAAGTTTTCTCATAGCCTTGGTCACGCAGAAGTACCAGTAAAATGCATGTTTCTACATGCAAAAATATATGTAATCGCTAGCAGAAAAGCCTAGAAAAACCGGTGACCACAAGAACAAGGGTGGCGCAAAGTAGGTTTGAGCAGTTGGACACAAGCCATGAAATGTCTGGAATTGCTCCAAGTAGCACTTTTATGCATAAAAGTCACACATGTGGGCAGCCCAAACCACTCACACAGGGGTCGGAATCAAAGGATGAGGGGCCGGAAGCTACGCCGGGTGCCGGTTTAAACATGTACAAAAAAAAACTAGAGTAAAAAAGTTCAATTTAATCATTTCCAACCATGCTCACTTTTATGCATAAATGGGATTGACTCCCGTGAAACACCCTGAAAAGTTACTCCGAAGCCTGCTGAGTAGGGGCAAGAAGTGCAGCCTGATTGTTGTGCCACTTGGTGTGGCACGCGTCGTTGCAGAAGTGGCCATGAATGCAGAAGCTGTCGTTTATGACACAGCCGTTGAGGACGGAGTCGAAGCAAACGATCGAACGGGACCGGAGGAAGACGACGAATTGTGCACGTACAACGGTCCATGCAGGTAGTGGTTGTCCTGTTAGCACTACAGTATCCTGTGCTGTGAATGGTGATGCGGTATACGTGTTTTCTATGTATGGGGGGGAAGCGTGATTAATATGCGGTATATTCGGGTGATTAATATCTGAATCTGCCACCGTTCCCGGAGCTAGTCTGACATTGCGACCGAGCAAAGACCTTTGAGGTACTATCAATTGTTTTGCCCTTGCTTTAATGTTAATCACCTTGTTGTTAAAAAGGGCGGTTTTCTGTAACGAGGCGACTGGGATGGAACCTGCCTTGCTTACGCAGGTGCCCGCTGTGCGGACACGGCAACTTAGCCCGTCCATTTTACCATCATCATCGCTAGTCGCCTGTGCGACATCGTCTTCGGGTGGAGATATATGAGGGCCCGCCTGTACATTATCGCGGATGGTTGTCACCTCAGGTGCAGGTGTACGGCCACGACTACTATTGTGCCCCTCTGCTATCCCTTCATTCACCCCTGCCGTAGCAGAACTGTCTACTGGGGAGCCTGTGACCCCCGTAAGGCTATGTAAGTGTGGTGTCTGTGGGGATTCAACAACCCTAGCCGTCGGTGATACGTTAGTGTCCGCGCCCACCTGACCTGGCGTTGGTGAAACCTCCCTCCTAACTACCCTGTCTATCGGTGATGTCGTGACCACCGTTTGCGTGTCTATAATTGGTGTGGACTTTCTCTCGACTGTCCCACTCGTCGCCGTTGCGGTCGTGATCGTGATCACTCAGTCTGACGGTGGCATGTCCTCGACCTCGGAGTCCACTACCCTTTGTACCGGTGGGGTCGTAACCTCCAGTCCGGCTTCAACGATAGGATCATCAAAGTAAGCAATAATATTTACTAAATATATTGTTACCTTTTATGGTCAATTTCACGACATAACATTTATATTTGACCGGATCATATTCATTACCATTTTCATATTTCGTATCATAATTATTATTCGTTACGTTGATATTACCGTTATTCACAATTAGTTGCCATTTAGTATAGATTGGCCCATACTGAATCATCACTTGAATTTCTGACCACAAGATCAGTATATAAATTTGTGGTATTTATTTCACTATAAATTTATGGCAAATTAGATTGAGTTTCAGTCATTGGTTTCTAACCATTGATTAAATTCATTATTGTTCCTTCAACCTTTGATCAAAGTGCCTCAGCGCAAACGATCATTCAAGTATCCGGAGACTAATGTCTACTAGTGTACTTACTGGTTATGGAGCCTTGGATGCGCCCCGTTACCAACTCAAGCTACCGAAATTCCCGAAAAGACCCATCGATGAATTTGACCTTTGGAAATTCCAATTTTTCGCTTTTTTATTGGGCGTGGACGCACGCTACATATTACTACTTCTGGAAGACCAAGAATCGCCCTACTCGGTACAAGAGATTGCTACAATCTACGCAAGTACCAGAACTACTGGACTAAGACCCACCCACCCCGCCCCTAACAACATTATTGGATCTGGACTGTCAGCACGACAGCAAGACACCTCGACAGCAAGACAGTCGAGAAGGAGGAGCGATGACGACGAAGAAGATGAAGCATACGGATCGAGAAGTGGCGACTCATCATCGAGCACCTCGTCATCACTGACCAGCTCGTCCTCAAGCAGCCCATCCTCGACCAACCCGTCCTCAGGTAGCCAAGCACCCGCCCTCTTGCATACTATCAACGTACCAACTGACCTGGATACACTTTTCAGCCAAGCAGACTACATCAAAGCACAGATCCATGTCCGCTGCTTCCTTGTGGAAGCATGCCAAGAGTCGACAGCTCTACTGACCGTCCAACGAGCAGGAACCAACCCAGCGGTGATCTGGACAGCGATCTTCGAGCGATTCGGCAGCAAAGGATCGGTTTCCATCGCTCGCCTACTAATGCAGCTGTTCGAGACAAAGCTGAAGTCAAGCAATGGCCTACCAACATGGATGTAGCTCTTGACCCAACGCTTCGAGCGCCTACAGTCAAGAGGAGTGCCTCTACCTGATGAATTCAGAGTCGTATTCTTGCTCTTTAAACTTAAGGAGTGCGCCTCTCTATCTATGGGGGATGTAGGGGGAACTATGTATTGGTCTCGTGCTGATGCTGACAAAACAAGTTATAATGAGATATGTTCACTCATCTTACAAGCATACCATGCTAACCAACTCTCTGCTGCCTCATCTAGGTCCTCGACAGCCCTGTTCACTTCGGCCACACCCGTTGCTATCAACAAAGACATCCGATGTCTCAACTGCAACCGACGAGGACACATTGCGGCCCAGTGTCGATCCACCTGCATGAAACGAGTCTGCAAGGGCCGACCGAAACACTCTGGGGCTGAATGCCCAGTCCGCAGACGACCCACGCAGCCAAACTCGAACACACGTCGCGGTGGTCGAGGGGGAGGACCGAATCAACGAGGACGTGGAGGCCAACCTAGACAGACCAACACAAGACGGATTCAACGATCGAGCGGACAAGCCAACGCGACAACCGAAGTGGAAGCCACGGACGACGTCGATGATCCAACAGGCGACCACCCGAGACATGGCTGATGCATTCCGCCGACTCCGACGACGAACGACCCGGACCAGAGGAGGACGAACCATCGCAAGAAGAAGTAGCCTACGTACAAAGGGGAAGTAGGTACAGAAATAGAGCAGGACCTATCCAACTGTCTCCTCTAACACCCACTTCTGATACCTATAACCCTCCCACCCCCACTCAAGCATCGCCCGCACCGCACCCTGATTACGTGGAAGACCCGACGAGACGCCCAGACATCCCATGGAGCTCGCTGACAATCACACAACGCATGGACGAGAACGACTACAGACGTGCCTACGTTCAATGGACGCGCATGCGGGACGCATTTCGAGCGATCCCACAAGAATTCCCTGTCCCACCTGCCCATTGGCCGCGACCTTAGTGCCCCCTTGGAACACCCCTCAACTATTTCCTTCCAAGAACGGATCCGTGGATGTTACCATCGCTGCTAGTTCAAGACGCGCCCGGCTCAACAGGTATTGAGCACATCGTACTGTGGACAAGATGCCCGAGACGAGCACGACGTGAACCAGGTAGTTCACCGCAACAACCGCCGGAAACAACTACACAATCCCCGCGCGTGCCAACACAGAGCTTTATGAGCTCACATGCACCGGAAGACAGGACGACATCAGAGCAAGACCGTCAAGAAGAGCAACCTACCTCAACGCCCATCGGAGAACATCGACAGCGACAGTTGAGTTCAACCAGCGCAGAGGACACCTCGATGAGCGAAACACCGCCTACCCCGTCAATGGCATACAATGAGGAATCGCCCATTTCAAGTTTCACGATACCTATCCCACCGAACCTGCAGACCGAGTGCTTTACCCCGTTGGCCCCGACGACGACTTCAGCGAATGCATCTACGGACAACAAGGACGCAATAAGACGCATACAAGCCATCGAAGCATTACCCTACGGCCAACCAGTGTAATACAGACGTGTACCTGGAGTTTCACAGCCAACAGAACGACGATACACCTTCGCTTGGACAGATGCACATCATTGCTTTCGTCACCCTACCACCGATGAGCTGGCCTACTGGAGCATCGTGAAGGACTTCCGACTACTCCCGGAGAACTGGGCACTAACCAAACCAGACTGCGTCGACTGCAAGACTATACGCGAAACCAGACGCGGCAGCATTAGATGGGATTGCACCTACTGCGGCAACCAAGAAGGGAAACTGAAGCGTTGCAGCGGATGTCAACTCGTCTACTACTGCAACACCGATCATCAGAGGACCGATTGGCCGGCACACAAAGAGTTCTGCAACATGGCCAAGCGGCATCCACTCATCAACCGACTTCGAGAAAGGGGAACGAGATACGATCTACTCGGCATACCAACGGACCAGCCCGAGCTAGGCGACCTCGCATTTCAACATCTGTTACGTTACCGTGAAGGTGGACCACACGCACCACTGTTCATAGACACACCCACAATGGTAGATATGGCGATGAGCCTAGATGAATTTACGACGAGGGGGAGACGTGGACCCCAGGACGGCCACAATGGCACAATCACACGCCCACCTTAACTTCACGGAAAACGAAGAAGACTACGAGGTGACCTCTTCGACACCGAATGCGAACTTAGCTGCGCTCGCCGCTACCACGCCGGACATACCCAACTTCGACGAAGCGTATACAATCAACGAGACGGACCCACCATGGACCATGCTCCCATCACCTCCAAGTGGAACAGATGAGACCGGACAAGAACAGCACGAACCCTACGGTGTAGGTCCAGCAGGCGAAAGATGGCGAGAACAACTGGAGAAGCAACTGAAACGCATACTCAACATACCCGACGCGCCGTCCGATGTGAAGCGCTCACCGCCTCCAGCACCATACACACCTGAAATAGAACCACTGTTCAACGACAACGTGAGACCACCGCTCAACTATTACCCACCTGCCGGACGTGTGGAAGCTGAAGAACTACGCGAACGCCTACGACGTCATGACTACTCACACACATTCGAATTCGTGTTAATGGCAGACGTATTTGACGAATTAGAAGCAATAAGGGACCCGAAAGAAGATACCACAGACGTTGCAACCATCCCTGACGAAGATGCAACTGACGACATCGACGACCCGGAGCTCGACGACCCTGGACATGAGAACTATCTCTACCCGCCCTGGACTTCGCCAACGTACGCGAGTGGCAATACTATGTCAACAGGCATCCAGAGCTGGAATATTTGGAGTTCAAGAACATGGACGAATACAACAGATGGATGCAGGAGACAATGGACTTAGAACGGGCAGAGCTCAAGCGCCCTATGGTCAACTATGTGCTAATGGCCGACGGCAATCCCCTGACGTGGTCGACAGCGCATGCAACCGATGGCTATTCCATGAGAAGGCGCCTATCGACCCCAAGTCTATCCGCGAAGAGAAACCGGCTTTCCTCAATAACATATCTGGTAAGCCGCTTCCGGTGAGGACGCGGGCTACCACTCCGACGTGGCTCAATGGTCATGGTCAATCGGTTAAACAGTCATTTCCCAACTCACTCATATCACCGTCATTACCATTCAACCTTGTTCCCACCCCACGCCTTGACCATGACATGCATAAAACAATCATTCATCAAAATGGTCAAGTATTCATCTATGACAAGCCCATAACACTTGACAAGAAGAACATACTAGCAAGGGGGAGGCTCAATTCACACTTGCTATACGAGTTAGATAAGCCAGGAATGACACCACTTGACCCTCATCAAAGATATATACCACACAGGTACAAGCAGAGAGAACAACTGTCACTGGCTGCAACCATCGACAACCTACCAGACCTTGCATTATGGTCAGTCAATCCTCTCCCATCACATGCACCGTACGATCCAATGATCCTACACAGAGCTCTGATGCATGCAAACCCACTCATAATGAACGAGTTTGCAAAGAGCGTAGGCAGACGCATCGCTGGCAAAGATTGGATGCGTCTGGTACGTGCATGTCATGGATGCAAGAGGGGCAAACCTAACAAACCCCATATGTACAGAGGTAACTATCTAGACCTAGAATATAAGCAAGGTGAAGCACTCAACATAGATTTCAGCGGCCCATTCCCCGTAATGTCAAGATACGGTAACTACTACAGAGGGGGAGTGACATGTTCTCGCTCTAAGTTTGCTTGTGACCTCTACACACCTACCCGCGAAGCTAAGCTTTACATGCCACATTTAACACGCATATTTGCTTTCTTTGAACGACAGTCAGGCAACAAACTAAAGCAGATAAGAGCAGATGGCGAGTTTGTCTCTAAAGTACTAAAAGACTATACAGACAAACCGGCATCATCCTCAAAACCACCACACGTAACGAGCCTAACATGAACCCCTTTGCTGAAAGAATGAATAGGACAGACGACACACGCGCACTAGCAGCACAGTTAGATGCAGGCCTGCCTAACACATTTTGGGAGGACACACATAAAGCGACACAAGCCATACGAATGGTCATGCCCCTTTGCAGAGGTAAGGACAAAGGCAAATCCCCTTGGGAATTGCTTATGGGCCGAAAACCTGTGCAATCGTTCGTGCAACCTTTCGGATGCCTCGCCTGGGTGAAAATGGAAACGACGAAAGCACAGCCTGTCGCCGTGCCAGGTACTCTCATTGGCTACAACATATTTCGTCAAGTCTATAAAATCCTCATTCACGACACCAAACAGACAGCCACAGTAGAAAAACGTAATGTTCGTTTCGATACAATGACTCGTGGCTACACATGCAAAATACCTGCACGACCTTGGCAACCACTACTAGTGTCTCACAACATAACATCCTCCACCTCGCCTCCTACCACTAGCATACCATCTACCCAGTCAGTTCAGTGGAAAAACGAGGACCAACTGCCACAATTTCAGGACTACAACACACCCAGTGGCTGGTGGCCAACAAACCAACTGCCACATTCCTCACAAAACACACTCGACACACTGGACGATGACACGACAACCCCACACACCTGTCTTTACGTGCAACCAAGCCCATATTTTGGCTCACTCCATCCCCCACCAAGTGCATTTGCTCCCACTCCAGCAACAACGGTTGCACAAGAGAAAAAGACGAACACAGCACCTCGGCAAACGACACAACACAACAGAGCAACATCAAACCCAGCCCAACACTCCTCATCTGCACCACAATTCCCTCTACCAGATAGATGGAGTAGTAACAAGGGCATACCACAAACATGGGATGGTGCTGCAATAACCTCAACAAACATAGTTGCTGGGCCCAGGCTTAGGAAACAAACACCAGCAAACCACCCCACTCATACCGCACACATTATTGTTGCTCATGAGTTTGAGGAGGAGGAAGAGGAGGCCTTAGGACAGGACAGCTATTGTTTGTTCACAAGAGTGTTACATATCCCACAGAAAACCATAAAGTCACACCCTCAGGTACATGCTGCTCAACTAGCCGAGTTACAAGGTTTGTTCGAATGCAAAGCACTGCAATGGGTACCTCGAGCCGCAGCAATAACAGCGAATGTACCTCCTGTCCATACAACATTTGTTGATGCCATAAAGACAGATGAGTCTACAGGTCAGGAGAAATACAAATCGCGACTAGTAGCTTTAGGAAATAGGATGAAAGAATACATTCATTACAATCCATATGAATGCTCTTCCCCCACCGCCCAACCAATGTTTCTTTTGCTACTAGTATCTTATGCTGCATTCAATGACCTCATGATCTCTCACCTCGACTTTTCACAAGCCTATTCCCATGCAGATATGAAGGACATTGCCTTCGCCTTTCCGCCTAAGGGGTACGAAAACAAAAGCGACCCTTCAATGATTATATTGTTGAAGAAAGCACTGCACGGAACCCCCCAGGCAGGGCGAAGGTGGTTTGACCATGTGTCTACTAATGTGAGAAGTATAGGATATAAACAGTCAACATTAGACCCATGGATTTTCTTCCTACCTTCAGTCACAAGCAGACAGAAACTACCCCCCTATCTACTCCTTCGCACTGATGACTTGCTCGTGTTTCATAATACCAAAGACGAGCACAATGCCCTGTTCACCAAACTGAAACATTCATTTAGAGTGAAGGACCTAGGACAAGTCAAAACATTTTGTGGCTTGCAGTTTGTTAGGACTTCAGAGGGCATAGTCATACATTAGCATGAATACATTAAGGGCATGCTTAGGGATTTCAACTTCCAAGAGGCCAAGCCAGTCGCTACCCCTACAGCGACGACTGACCCTCCCCCAGCCAGCAAAGAAGCTATGCTTCGGCGTTTCTCGCTCCCTCGCTTGCTTGGCGCCCTTCTCTGGCCTGCGACTCAGACTCAACCGGCCATCACCTACGCGGTCAACCACGCGGCGGTACTCGCATCAAAGAAGCCTGACGTGGCGTACTCAGCAATAGCTCGCATCCTCAGATTTCTGCGAACACCTAGAGGGATTTTCTTCCCGTTTCGGACCCGCAGCTTCGAGCTTATATCGTATTCCAATGCCAACTTGGGCGCATGTGAGTACACGCGACGATCAAGAACCGGCCAACTGCACATGACGACTGGGCCCATCGCATGGAGTTCGAAGCGCAACCCACAGTCGCACTATCGACTCAGGATGCTGAAATGATCGCCAACTCAACGACATGCCGAACAGCAATCGCGATATTGCATATGTGCAAGGACGTTGGAATTCCGTTGCCGACGCCATCAACTATCAATAACGACAACCGGGGGGCGGTCCTGAACGCAACGAACGGCATGGCCACTGATCGCACACGCCACTTAGCACTCAAACACCATTACGTGGTAGAACGAGTACGGGCTGGAGAAGTGATCGTACGACACGCTTCGACGAAGGACAATCTGGCGGACATGCTGACGAAGTCACTACCGACGCCACGTTTCTTGGAACTAGTCGCACAGTTTACGGTGTTGCTCAAGGACGCTTTACCGCAGTTTGAGGTTTAATGCCTCTAGCTTTTACAGACACTTAGGATGAATTTATTCAACAGACTTGCTACACCGCTGCAAGGACCTGCATCCTTTGATGCTTACGAATTATTTTTTTTCATTTTTAGTGTTAATGCAACATTAACATGTATCATACTTCATCATCATGAATCGCTAGTTTACATATAGTTTCATATGGCCAATCATGTTAGTAACTTAAAGATAATATACATATACATATATGTTATGCCGAGGGGGAGAGTAAGCAATAATATTTACTAAATATATTGTTACCTTTTATGGTCAATTTCACGACATAACATTTATATTTGACCGGATCATATTCATTACCATTTTCATATTTCGTATCATAATTATTATTCGTTACGTTGATATTACCGTTATTCACAATTAGTTGCCATTTAGTATAGATTGGCCCATACTGAATCATCACTTGAATTTCTGACCACAAGATCAGTATATAAATTTGTGGTATTTATTTCACTATAAATTTATGGCAAATTAGATTGAGTTTCAGTCATTGGTTTCTAACCATTGATTAAATTCATTATTGTTCCTTCAACCTTTGATCAAAGTGCCTCAGCGCAAACGATTATTCAAGTATCCGGAGACTAATGTCTACTAGTGTACTTACTATCAACCTCTGCGGTGGTGTTCGACGCCAACGGATACGCAAAACGTACCCGCCTGCGGACCTCGGGGTGTGTCCTCGCGGCAAGCCGATTAGGCTTTGAATCGCCGTTTCTTGTTGGACTTCTGTCCCGTTGGTTGGCCTTGGCCTGCACAGAGCGCGTACCGTGTTTCGAACGTTTACGTTTTCGTGTAGTGAGTGACTCCTGTCCCGGCATATATGCCACGAACTTGTCCGCCGGGTACTGTTGCTTGATCATGTCGGCTTCCGCATCATATGCCGCGCCAACTTGCCACATGCCCGTTCGGCATCAGTGTGACCCTTCCGCTTTCATCAACGTCCGGGTATGGCAAGTTCATGTGTGCCTGTTGTTTCGGGCAGGGCACCCAATCGCCGTCTGCCGGCCTTCGCACCTTCGATTCCCCTGCCATGTAACGACGTATATATATGTACCTCTTCATCGCTACTGGATGTTGTGGGGTGCCCGGGTATGTGTGCCAACGTTGACACGACTCACCCATAAGGCATGGCCATACCCAGAATCGAGGGTCCGCTATGCAGTTGAAAGCAAGAGCGTGATGGTAATAGCCGCACAGGATGTTAGACTTGGCCGCTGGCGCATTGCCAAGCCTGTCCAGTGTCTAACCGTTGCATCCCATATGGACAATCAGCCGGACCATGATCGATGGGCAACCCACTGAGAGGTTGATTGGTTGGGCGTGCGATAGGTCGTGTCTTCTTCTTCTTCGCCGTCGGCTGACGTGAGGGCGGGGCCCCTTGCGTCTGACTTGCCGGCGGTGGTGCGGGAGGCAACACGGGGGGTAGTATGGGAGGTGGTGAGTAAATGGGCATAGTAAACTGTGTTGTTTGATAGGTATGAGGCGGCGATGTCAAGCCCACCGGTGGCGGAGAATGAAATCCCGAAGTAGTTTGCTGTGCATATGGATTAGGGCTAACCCCGCTGGAGAAGATGTAGATATGTATGCATTCGGTGAACGTCCCGCACCTTGGGTTCAAAGAGCTTGATGAACTCGACGATGATTACCAGTATGGGTTGGGCGAATTCGAAGAGGATCGCTGATAGGGGCTGGACACCGTATGAGATTGATCCCCCCACGAGGTGGATGTGACAAAAGTCAGTATATCAAACTGGGTTCATCGGCCTTTGGCTGATGGTCTGTCAACGAGATCCCCACAGCTTGCATAGCCTCAGTAGCAGGAGTGTTGCCCTTCGTAGGCGTTCGTCCGGATTGTTTAAAGGACCGAAGATCTTATTCACAAACGTTCCATCCCATTTGGATACTTCGACTAGCCGATTTATACGAAAGCTCTTGAGTGCAAACGTTTTATCGTCAGACTCTTGTGCCTTGGACAAGACTTGTCGAATGTATACTTAAGCTTCCCCTGTCGTTCGGCCTTTTGCAGTCGTTGCTTTGGCTATACCCTTAAGTACTGCCATCAACAACGTCGCCAGGTCGGCTCTGACCAGGGGAGTAATGAGTTTTTGTGGAAGATCTACGATCTCGTTGTGAAGTATATTTGCCTCCCAATCCTTTGTGCCATTGCTGACATAAGGTCCGCGACTATGTCGGGATCGCACATATATCCCCAGTTTGCCCCACGAACGAATTTTTCGAGCAGGTAATGAGGCCTCGCAGCGGCTCGCAACGTTCCCTCCGTAATCAGCCTACCTGCTTCTTCGTCCCACAGGGCCCACCTGTGAGTGAGCAAGTCCTGAGAAGCCCACCGACTAGCTTTGTTGGCTAAAATTTGTTTGGTGTCCGCTGCAGTCAGGCTGAACTGCCCAACTGTGCTGTCCAAACACGTATAGCCTAACAACAGCAAAATACCCTCGCCGTAGTCGATATTGACTTGCGGGTTATATTTGCCGTAGTCGAATGATGTAGCTGTGTTGAGCCGTTCTAAAGCCTGTTTGACAAGGTTGTTGTTGGCCGTCTTCGGTTTTTCAGTGGGTGTTTGAGGTCGTTCGCGTCCTCCCCTCACTGTTTCCCGAAGGCGGGCCAACAAACCTTTGTCGAAATACTACGAACTTCATTCCATCTGGGATGATGGTGGGTCTGCCATCACCTCCATATGTGACTTCCGCCTCGTTCGCAATATAGATGCATAAGATGTCCTTGATGGTCTGTGCTACCAGCTTACATATGGCACAAGAATTGCACCAGTATAGCTTTACTGCAGCATAGGGTGTGATCTTTTCCTCCACCGCTTTCCCACTTGCGACATATTTCTCGAAAACTAAAGTACCTTTGAAAAATTTGAACTTTGTTGCCATCTTGCCTACCCTCCACTGTCCCTGCTCGATTGTGTCGAGCAGTTCGTTTAGTGTGTCCCGTGCTTGTGCTGCTTGGTGGTATTGTCCCCTGCGGGGAGAAGGTGTTGTTTCCAGCTCTTGGCCTCGGATAAGGTTAGGTCCCATACGGTGACCGCATTCCCCAAGTTCCTGGCCGAGACTATGTTCCAAGCCTGTAGGTCTGAAACCAAGGAAAGCAACCCTGCCGAATTGGGCCAACGTGCACCAGTGGCAAGCTCTTTATCGACTTCTGCCAAGTATGGAAAGGTGAGACAAGGTTGCTGTTCCTTATCGACGAATAGCGTATTCAGTAGTGCTGAATACCTTTGGTGGTTGGTATGCCACGCTACGTCAAGGAGGGTGTCTCTCGTAACTGCTAGAGCTTTGTATAGATCAATGACATGCTGGATGGTCATGACGCCGTTTGTTGTGAGGCTAGGGTACCACTGATACATCAGTCCTACTGCCCCTTGTGTTGCGCCCTCATTATACATGCACCTGAACCAGTCCTCATGCTCGTATTTGTTGTGGGGGAAAAGAACTGCCGAGTTTTCATGGTAGTTAATCCCTTGTTCCTTCTCCTCAAGCGGTGTTCTCGGCGATCCCTCTGCACGACCTTGGTATCGTTCTGCCACGACCCTAGTCTTAATTGTGCGAGCAGGGATTATGAGGCCATTCAATTTGTCTGCTCCTCTCCATGGGGAGCGAGGGATATGCTTCCTCCCCTTGCAGGAGTTGCGAAGCCCTCGCCTGAGGCGGGTGGGTTGTTAGTGTCTGTGCCCTCAGACATGTCCAAACGAATTGCTGTGGCTGACTTCGTAGTGTAGCCTAACCACGCATTGTTTGTTTTGACGTTAATGGGCTTGAAACGAGCAGTGTCATGTGTTTCTTGTGTAAGTGTGCTTTCGTGTTTGTTCTGCTTGTCTGTGTTTCGTTCGTTGTGTGATCAATGCTTTTATCGAACACAACCCACGACAACCCAACAGCCAACCCACACACACACAAACAATTAGTCAAGATAGAAAATGTACTCACCCCCCCTTTGCGTGGGGAAAGCCTTGCTGAGTTTGCTCGTACGCCAGTCGACGTATGCTTGTCCACCCTGTCAATATACACCACACTCATTGCTCACATACAAGTTTGCTACCTATACACCCCTGTGTCTGCACAGCAAAGAACGTACAAAAAGGTTTTCAATGAGCCTTTTCTGGGCTCCGCCCAATAGGTCACTGTTGTTTTACTTTTTGTAAAAGATTCTCTCCCGACTCAAAAAGCAACCGAAGCTTTGCCTTTTTGAGTTAGGGGGTGTGTTTGTGAGTGCTTTCGTGTGTGTGTATGCGTGTGTGTGTACCGAGTGCTGCTGACTCTTCACGCACTTGCTGCTGCTGTCTTGGGAGCCGCTCGGTATCCGAGTTTTTGTCCTTGCTGACCTATTTGACACCACACAACACGTTTGTAGTGCTTGATTGTGATGTGAGGTGTGTGCTTTGTTTGTTTTGAACGAAAATAAAAATCGTCCCAAAAACACCCTCCGTTATGGCTCTCCTGTGTCTAATTCACACGTAATTTCCCTTGGCCTATGTCTTGTTAGACTGGCCTACCACCCCCCTTAGAGATGGCCACCTTGTTTGGTGTAGGATGTGTGTGGTTTGTATAAACAGGTTTTGTGCCAATTGAATAGGTTTCTGTCTGTGTTTTGTTTGTTTGTTTTCCTCTGCCTCTTCACACGTTCTTACGTTTCTCCAACGTCTGTGTGTTTGGCGCTTACACAGCCTGTGACAACAGCACTAAGATAGCTTATGTTTTGCCCCGCGACCGCAAAGAAGATTGGCGCTCCGTTAGCTCCGTGGAGTGGGCGGAGCGTATTGCAAAAATTGCGCCCCCTGCCTTCGCGAAGCACATCAGGCAGCACGCTGCAGCCATTGACGCGCCAGTGCTTCTCAACGTGATAGTAGCTCGCTGCAGTAAGTGGAATGTGCCCGGCCTCCTGCTGTTGGGTGATGCCGCTCACCCAATGGCTCCAATACGTGCTCAGGGCATCAACGTAGCCTTGAGGGATGTCATTGTGGCAGTGAATCACCTGTTGCCTTTGTTGCAAGCCAAACAGGTCGATTTGAGTGCAGTAGATGCTTCATTAGCTCTTATTCAGAACGAGAGAGAAAAGGAGATCGCCAAGTGTCAGGCCTTGCAACGTGAAGAACAACATCACGCTGCACAGATTGCTGAGTATTCAGCTTTGCGAGCAGTTGTAGCCTTCGCTTCTCCCCTGCTGTGTCCATTCAGCGGACAGGTGTGGATGCTTCGACAGAAGCCCTTACGCTTTGGTTTTACTAGCGTGCATCTAAATAATCGTTCTGCATAAAATCATTTAACACATCAATGTTGGACCAGCTCTTGCCACCTGTTATCACTAGGACATTCAACTACAAGCGATCTGAGTTGGACTCGGAAGCACTCCTTCAAGTACTACTTAGCAATTTTCAAGTGACACACCTCACCAACTCACAATCTACGTTCATCGTGTTCGTTCTTTTCAACCCAAGTCTGCAAACAAGTAGACTCGAATCTACGTAAATATTAATAAACGAAGTGACCTCTCAGGTATTATTAATACTAGTATTTCAACTGCTCTCAGGAGTGTAATGCCCCCAACGATAGCTCGTAAAAAGTCGGTAATACAACCAAACACAGTCCTCAAAAGATGAGAATGATGTCTCGTTATATTAGCTCAGTGAAGCCAAAAAGGAAAACGGCAACAGACCAGGAATAAAATGGCATCAGGTCCAATCCGGACAAATAATACTGAAAAACAAGCTGGTGCACCTGTCACCAGGAAAAGGTACTTTTTACCGGCTATCCGGGGGGTGTTGCCTACAGTACCCCCTCCCGATTTTATGAAGGAAATAGCATTTTCGTCATACACCTTCTGATTTTTTTCTGCAAATAGTATGCGCTATGGAGTCATGCCACACAGCGCATCGACCCACGGATAGACGCTAAAAGACGATAAATATATCCTCATACGGCACGTCAAAGCGGATTCTCCAGCCATTCTTGTAGATTTTTGAACTCATTCCCCTCGATCTCCTTTTTTTTCTTCTTTTTTTTCTCGGCAGTATGTCAAGAACAAACGTACTATTAATAAAAAAATACAAGCAACGTGGTGCTCTAGTACGATTGCCCCTTTGATCTCCTTCTTCTTCTTCTTATTATTATTATTATTATTATTATTATTATTATTATTATTATTATTATTATTATTATTATTATTATTATTATTATTATTATAGTAAATCTGCCTTGGAGTGTTGACTGTGACATATTGAGGGAAATCCCGATGAAAAAAACCTAGTCACACTTGCTAAACAGAGTTCCAACCCAATGGCCTCAAGGCGTTAAACTGTGACGCCAACTCATAACCCTTTGGTGGTAGATGCTGGGGAGGAGGGTCGTTGCGCGCGTAAAAGATCTTAAACTCCGCATATGCTGGTTGATAGCCCAGGACCCAGCAGACACCAGATTGTTATGGGTGGGGTTTCGATGCAGCTCTAGCAACCGCGCTTGGTGTATGCACTTGCACATTCGGTGACGTCTTGCAAGAGGTTGCTGGGACTGCGGAATAACCTCGGCTTAGTGCAGTCTTGCCCTCAGGAGCTCCATCGGTGGCCCCGATCATCAGGCGAGAGACTGACACGGGGGGGTGGAGGACCTCGAACAAGGGTATTGGAGGCTTATGTCCGTTGAGAATATGCCATTAGCTGCATCAGTACGCCTCAGATATAGTATTATTATTATTATTATTATTCACAGGGAGATCGTAAGTACATTGTCTTTTTTAATGGCATACCCTTGTATAAGGCGGATATCCTATGATATAGTATTAGGGGGCCAGTCCTAATAGCTATATCCGAAGTCGAGGTGTATGTACCCGACCCTCAGTGTGATATACCGACACAAGTAGAGATTGACCGTGCTCAGGTACGACAGTATATAATCTATCGTAAAAATAATTTAATGAAAGTTTCAGAGAACATTTCATTTTCGAGAACATCATCCCATGACTTGGAAAGGGTCATACCCGGGAACACCATCGCTCAATACACTGGCGATCCCCGTATACGGTGTAGTATCATCGTCGATCGACCTTTCACACTCGTATGTTGCGATCAAATGCCAAGTTATATCACTGAGTCTTTTTAATATTCATATTGATAACTGATGATGCATGATCAAATCATGATACGCCGTGGGCAATCAACCAGTTTGTTTGAGACGCATAAAGAAAAATAATTTCTTTGTCACTGCCTTCGTCGTCTGGCGCGGATTTCTTTGCCTGGTGGAGCACCACCAACAAAAGTCAGATCGAACTTTGACTGTTCGAGAATGTCCCAGATCTTATTAGGGATTCCGCCCAACGATAATTCAAAAGGGATATCAAGCACTCCTCTTGACAGTGTCTGAATGGTCCACGCAGTGTAATCCTTGTCTCTGGGAGTAATTGTATCATCCCATGTCTCGAGACTTTTTGCGTCTTTATATACTGGCAGATAATGTCTTGCCTTTGGATCCTCAACCGGGTCCATACTTCTCCAGAACTGGAGTATCGGTTGTACTATCTTTGCGGCTGATGATAGTTTGAGTGTCCGTGTGACACGCATCTGTCGTGGGACCGCCACGACCCGCATCAAGTATAAGTCTGAGAGAGTGTCATCAGCGACATGTTGTTCCGCTGGTCTCATCAGATAGAAAGCATCTTTCACCCATTCCATGGTTGCTATCGCATCGCCTTCCTTCCATCGCTTATGGACAATCTCAATGTTGCCCGCGTTTGGGTCAGTGTCCGTCCCCTCCTCCTCCTGGTGGACGTCCTTTGATCCCATCGACCTCATCGCCTTCCTCGGTTGATCGTTGATAAGATCATTCCGCGCTCTCCTTAGCTGCGCCTCTGTGATCTTCTCCTTCTTTCCGCTATGCTCTCGCGGAGACTTGGACTGAGTCCCCACCGCGCTTATGCGGTCAGTCTTCTCCTTACTGTCCACCTCACTCTCCTCCTTCTCAGCTATCGGTGCCCGATAAGCATCGTCTTGGTCTATGCCAGCCTCCTTGTGGATGGGCGGCACCTCTTTGAAATCGTCCTTCATCCGTTTTAACGCCTCCTCAACGGATTCATCTTCCAGTAAGAAGGGATCATACTTAATCAGCCTTCTTACATTCACAATTTGCACCTTCCCTCTACCCCTGATATTGTAATTCAGAGGTCCCGTCTGTTCCATAATCTGATAAGGTCCTTTCCAGTGAGCGAACAGCTTAGAGCTGACTCCCTTCGGGACTTGAGGATGGTACAATAGTACAATATCCCCGACCTGGAACTTGATCTGATCCAAGTGCGCTTGTCGCACCCCTTCAGCATCAGTCTTTTGGCGCTCCGCCTCTCTATGCGCCCTGACTATTTGTTCCGCCTCCATCTTCACTCTAAGTCTCATCCCAAACAACTCATCCGCATCCGCCCAAGTGTCTTTTGGGTGAAGGAGCGAAGTCGGGATATCAGGCTCACGTCCATATACTAACTGATATGGCGAGATTGAGCTCTTCGAGCCTCCTAACGCCGTAGAGGGTAGACAGTTCATTGCAAACGCAAATGATGGTGCTGCCTCGACCCATGCTCTTTGATTCTCCTTCTTCGTGCAATACATCTTTAGCGAGGCTTTGAGGGGTCTGTGTACCCGCTCGATTTTCCCATTTGCTCGCGGGTTATAGGCAGTAACATATTGCCATTTCATCCCGTAATACTTAGATAGTTTGTCGATGACCTCGTTATTAAAGTCCGAGCCTCGATCAGAACATATCTTTCTTGGTACTCCGATCTGTGAGATGATCCTATCGATCAGCGCCTCGGCCGTCGTCTTGCCGGTAACGTCTTTGACAGGGATGATCCACACATAGTTGGCGGCTCTGTCAATAGCCGTGAGGAGGGATTTGTAACCATCCTCGATTCTGGGAAAGGTCCCACATGATCAATGTGTATAAACTCAAACATCCCCGCCTGATCTATCTCCTCCTTCATCTTCTTCCACCAGAATCGCCTCGCTACGAACATGTGAGTTCGTTGTCGACCCGGATGCGCCAAAAGTGGGCAATTGTGGGCTGCGACAAATATAAATCGTCTCAGACTCTCCGGTACCCAAAGGATCCATTTGTCCGGCTGTGACGCATAGCGACCGTGAAGGCCCTTGTACCACAGTAGACCATCTCTCCATCCCATCTCCTTCATCTGATCTTTGATCGCTTTCGTCATCCGTAGCTCATCCGGGTTCTGATATAACTGTATCAGTTCTTTAAACTCCGGATCTTGAGCCTGTTGTTGCCTCCATGCGGTAGGCGAGGCTATATGGATAGTACCATCTTCTAGCCGTATCCCGATTCTTTCCGGGTCATCGTCTAGGTCACTTCTCCGCTCTTGAGGAGGCTCCGCATAAACATCCTGCGTCTCCTCTTCCTCTCTTATGTTCGCCTTCGCATTCTCATATACCTCATAGGACCACTCAGCGTCCTCCTGGGTCTGTAGCTCACAACATATCCCGTGATCCGGGCCTTGTGGACTGTACCGTAGACCTGTGCGGTCATATCGGACTCCACTCGCCATCTCCATCGCCTCAATGTGGCTGACCTCATACACCTTGTCAGTGGACAAGTCTTCCATCTCCACCGTGGACACCAACGCCGATACTTTTGAGTTAAACTCTAGCCTAGAGAGGCTATCAGCGACCACATTTCGCTTTCCCGGTAGATGGACCATTGTAAAATCGAAACAAGACAAGAACGCTTGCCACCGCGCCAGCCGTCCAGTCTGTTCATGATTCATCAACCATAACAGGTTATGATGATCAGTTCTGACAGTAAATTGAGGTCCTCCCCACAAATACTCTCTGAGCCTCTTGAGGGCCCACACCACCGCTAACGCCTCTCTTTGCCTTGTGCAATAGTTTCTCTCCGCCGCACACAACTTCCTACTAATAAACATGATTGGGCGTAATTTCTTCTCCTCGTCCTCTTGTTGTAATACAGCCCCAATCGCAAACTTAGATGCGTCTGTATCGACTACGAATTGTTTCGTAAAGTCGGGCATCGTTAACACCAGTCCTCGTCTTTCGGGTCTTTATAAATAAGATCTTTGAGCGCATGAAACGCTTGCAAAGCCTCTTCGCCCCACTTCTCAAAGTCTCCAAAATCTATCATTTCTCCAACTTAGCCCGTGTTGCACCCCAATCGGGTATAAACTGGCTATGTATTGCGCCATCGCAAGGAATGAGTGCAATTCAGTGCGGTTCTTCGGTATCGGTCGATTCATAATCTCCTCCCTCTTCTCTTTGGATATCGAGACTCGATTATGGGAGATCTCATACCCTAAGTATGTCACACTCGTCTTGGCAAGTTGACACTTCTTTAGATTGCACTTCAGGCCAAAAGCTCCGATGCGCCTGAATATATCGGACAAATGATCGATATGCTCCTCCATTGTGTTAGAGTATACGATAATGTCATCGACATAGCAAAATGCATATTCTCCCGCCTGCTGTCCCCGCCTTCTCATAAAGCCTCCGTCAGACAAATCATCGTACTGACTGCTCAACATCTTCTGCATCGCCTTCTGGAAAAGTCCTGGGGCTTGCTTGAGGCCCATCGGAAGCACTTTCCATTGGTATATTTCCATACCCACCACAAACGCCGTCAGCCATCTGGACTTTTCCTTCAGTGGTATCTGCCAGAAGCCATTCTTAAGGTCAATGACCGAATAGAATTTTGCATTCCGCAGTACTCTCCTTCCTTCTTCTAATGTCGGGAGAGGATTTCTCTCTTCCTCCAGCACCTTGTTAACACGAGCATAGTTATTATTTAACTGTCAGGCGACATTCTCCTCCTGGCTTCGGCACTATTCTCGGTTGTGAGACTATTGGAGATGTTGATCTCTCAATAAAGTCCTCATTGAGCAGCTGTCTTGCTAGCTCCTCCGCTATCTTCGCCTCATGTATACTCAAATTCGCCCTTCGTGGTGCCGGTGACGCCTCCGCACCTGGTATTTTGTAAATAACCACAGTGAAATCTTCAGGCTTGACACCACCTGCATGTGGAGGGTCAAATATTTCCTTGTTCGCCTCTAATTTGGCTTTTAAAAGCTCCTTCTCCTTCTCCGTGCCTACTCCTTCCAATACTTTCCGCGCCGCCTCTTGAAAATCTTCATCAGACAACTGCTTATGTTGCTTGAGGGGTTCTCTGTCCTCCTCCAAGCCTAAGTCCTCTTCCGAGACATCATCTAGGCCCGTCTTTTCATACGTGACCGTGTCCGGCTCATCATCTTTACCGAGCTCCACCAGCATGTCAATGAGTCTCGCGTATTGCAAAGGAGCTTTACGGGTGTAAAAACCATCAAAGCATGTGAATGCTTGCGGTATCAATTTCAACTTGTCGAGGTCTCTGAGCTTCCGCTTGTATGCACTGCTCTGCTCACGAGTTCCCATACGACAAGCCACCACTAGCTGTTGCTTGCGAGAGGGTACCGGTATAGGATGATCAATAAGCCGGTCCCTTATTTCCTGCGCCCATATCGCCTTCTCATTATATGGCAGGATAATAGTATACGGCTTATTATTTTCGAATAAAGTCCGTAAGCATTTCTTCGCTTCAGACAGTGAACGCGGCCACGTGGGCTCGTCACCCCAGAAATCAGTAATAAAACTTTTAATAGTTTCTGGTGGAGTATCCGGGATTCGCCCCGTTCTCCTTGGTACAAACTCCTCCCTTTTTTCTTCTCCTACTTTCGCATGGAAACAGTATCCGTTGGTAATATGGACATCTGTTCCTACTCCTTCTGCGAATCTCGCCAACGACGGGCTTCTTTGTGCGACACATATAATCTCCTCCTTTCGCTTCTCGATTAAGTCATCAATAGACTTTTTGTCCCAATGGCATGTCGGAACTGTGACAGTGCACACTTGGAATTCCCAATTGTCGGTCCAGGACAGCTCATCCGGTCTTACGACATGGGGGTGAACGTACACCTCAAGTGCCTCATGTGCGATGGCCATCTTTTTGTGATCCGTCGCTAGACTCAGCTCATAAGCCTCATAAGAGTCAGTAGCGTTGAAGGGATCAATATCGTTCTTTCTCCTCTTTTTACTCCACACATCACTCGCCGTGCGGCGCAATCAATCACAGCCCCCATCGTAGCCAATGGTCATACGATAGTAATATTGACCCGTGGTAACCGGGGACGACATAAAGGTCCATGCGGTGTACTCGTGCGGATTTAAATTTAAAGGTCAGTGTGATGATTCCCGTGATATCCGTCCGGCTGCTCACTCCTTTGAGAGTGCCCGTTGACTTTTTCATATTTCCGTCCACCCAGTCCCGGTATCGATTAAAAAACTTCCTGCCGACAATATTAATATTCGCCATCGTATCATTACCAACTTTTAATATTGTCTTCAATGTTTCACAATAAAGTTCCGTATAACACAGAGCATCGGGCCTGTGTATATTGACTGCGAGAACAAGAACTTTACGTTCCAAATTTTGGAGTCTTGTCTCTAAGTTTTTCAACTCCTCCTTCTTCTCCTCCTGCTTCACCTCATTAACATTGTTATTATTCTGCGGTACTGGTGCGTTTACTATTTGAGCGACATTGTCTTGTGGCACTTGAGTACACACATTGTCTTTTTGCTCGCCACCCGCCGCAATCGTAGACATTGAGTCTGTTCGTGGTTGTTTGCTTGGCCGAGGCGATACGTCTGCCATTGGCCTCCTCGCCTCCATCGCAAGTCTCGCCTTCCTATTTGCATCAGTTATCATTGGTAACCGTGATGTATGAACGGGTATGAGACTACCTTGGGGCTGCAGTCTCTGTGTACCCACATCTTTGTATTCAGATTGAGGAAGCGTTGGACCATTCTGCACAACAGCATTAGAAAGCACTGTGACTTTAGAGTTAAACTTCACAGTCTTCTCCTTCCTCTTTTCTTCCCCCTCCAGTCATTCCACCATCTCGAAACGATTACCTTGAGTAGTGTCCGGGTGGGATGACGTATCGGTCTCCGAGGCAGTGTTGTAGGCCTGAGCTCGACCGAAATTTGGGTTGGAGCTTGCCCATGAGCCTCCTCCTCCTCTGGGTGGGGGGCTGGAGCTCGAACAGCTCTCCCTCCATAAGGGGTATATCCCCGAACTCCTCCTCTTTATCTCTGAGGGGTTCCTTGCCACCTCGAGGCTCCTCTCCATGTTCCTCCTCCTCGTCCTCCTCCTGCTCCTCCTCCTCGTCCTCCTGCTCCTGCTCCTCCTCCTCGTCCTCTTTGAGAGGCCTTTAAGTTCTTTTGTCTCTCCCTTTCCTCCTTCTTCTCCTTCATCCTCTTCATGTAGGTAATGATTGCCTCTCGTAACTCCTCATCATCACACATATTGGCCTACCAACCTTCGTTCGCAGCGGCAGTCTGAAGCATATTGAAAAGGCCCGGTTCCTTACCTTCCGTCCTGCTCAGAAAATTTGCCCTTGCTGTTGGGTTCTGCCTATCATGATTGAAAGAGCAGTCTCTGTTCTCCATCTGTGCCTTACACTGCAAGCCTGCAAACCACCTCCAACATGCGGTCTTCAGGTCTGGCTCTCTCTGTCTCTTCCAACCGGCAACTCTGTTTGTGTACGTGGCTTGTGCGCCAACAGGTACACCGCCTGCCTGTGCCGTATGTGCCTCCGTGAGCGAGTCCATGTTTGAGCATGCACTCATCACTTCTTGAAACGGTGCTGACGGAGCAACGCTTTGAACCGTATTTTCGAACACGTGTGTCTCGAGGAAGTTCTTGGACTTCACTGAGCTAAACGTCGAGCATTGTTGTATGAGCTGAGTAAGCTTACTCTGGTTAAAGTTTCCGAATCGTAGTTTCGAATTTACTTAGAACGAGAACAGAAAAGCTTTATTGGCCTAAACCTTCCGAACTCGTCGGAGTAGTGTGGAGGGAAAGGGGCTAGGCTCAAATAATTCAGGACTCAAGTTTACAAAACACTAACAGCTGGCGGCTCTGATGTCCACTCGGGACACAGACAGCCGCACCGAAAAACTTGAGTACTGAAGCCGAACTTTACAAAAAAAACCGGCACGCTCTACTAGTCAACTAAGAAGACCGGGTGGAGGAGGGGATAGTGGAAGGGTAAAACAAAAGGCGGAAAAAATACTATCCATTAAAGCCGGACAGAGAAACCGGGCGGAGGAGGGGAGAGCGGACGGCAGACTAACCTTAGAGTGACGGAACAATCCCTTAGACCGGAACAAACCTACACTAAACGAGGGAAGGCACCAAGCACGACGAGCAGGCCAACCTAGTGACTAGTTGTTCACGGCAACAATCGAAGGTAGCACCAAAGCAGTCAAAGGGAGACTCATCAAAGGCGGAGCGAGCGGAAGCAGCGGAGGCCACCAGCGATCACCAGAACGCCACCAGAAGTCCAGAGCAAACAAAAGCAAAGGACAAACCAAAACAAAACAAGGGAAGGGTGGGCGGGAGTTTGAAAGTTGGGAAGATCTTCCGATCTTCCCAACTTTCCAACTTAGGCCAAACCAGACGCCGGATCAAACACGTGCCGGCTCCGCCGGCACGGCTACGCCGTGCCGACCGGACTACCGTAAAAACGAAACGTCTCCTCGGAACTTTAACGGCGGTTAACTCCGGGCTTCGCCCGGAGCAAACCAGTAATTAAGTTTCCGAATCGTAGTTTCGAATTTACTTAGAATGAGAACAGAAAAACTTTATTGGCCTAAACCTTCCGAACTCGTCGGAGTAGTGTGGAGGGAAAGGGGCTAGGCTCAAATAATTCATGACTCAAGTTTACAAAACACTAACAGTGGCGGCTCTGATGTCCACTCGGGACACAGACAGCCGCACCGAAAAACTTGAGTACTGAAACCGAACTTTACAAAAACCTCCAACAATTTGAGCCTAGAGATTTGTCCCTTCCCCCATAGCTTTTTGCTCTGCAACTAACTCTGCCAACCTTGCGCCTACGTATAGGCGAAAACAGGACGAGGACCACCGTCCCGCGCGCATGATAGTAGAGTCGGAAGCCCCAAGCGAGAAGAGACGAGCCGCGCCGCCACGACGAAGCGAGATCCCGTTGAATCGACCACCGGTCTTCACGCCCGCCTTCTGGAGAAGCTCTCTTGCTGTGCTGACGAAAGTTGAACGGTTGAGCGGAGAATTATCTGCCAGACGGAAGCAGGGATAGTTTCCCGCTGAAGGGAGCTTGTAGGCGTCGCGACTAGATTCGTAGACCTTCTTCCAAGCATGCGGACAAATGAGTGGGTTCTCCTGCTCGGCGAGACCAACATCACATCCGCGACGAAAGGGATCCTGTTTTGCGCCGTCCAAAGTAACCATTATGAGGCTCATATTATCGACCTCGCGCATTTGAACAAAAGAGTTGATAAGGAAACTACATGTTGCGAGCGAACCTGACGCAACCAACTCACCCACGCGAAAAAGGCCGAAGAAACCCCAGACTGCAGCTGTGACAACCGTAACCCAGAGATGACGAGTAGACTTCAGGATGTTGCGATCCTTAGCGGCCCCCAAGGTAAAGCTAGCCATAGCTTCCAACATCAGTAATTCCAAGGTGAGGCGATTGTCTGGCTTGGTACGTTTACAACGTTTGATACCACGCCACGCCATCTCCACGAAGTGGTTATCGGTGGGGTCATCTAGACTCATTCGGAGGCAGAAGTCTCGAATTGCGTACATATACACCTTACAGGTGGAAACAGACATGAACCGGCTCAGCCAGATAAGGAAGAGGACGATGAGCACAGGATCGGGCTGCCACCAGACCGGGCACGAATGCTCTGTTGAGTAGGCAGAGCAGAAAAAACGTAACTTGCGGATGGCGGAGCTGTAAGCGGCACTGGTGCTGTAGGAGACCGAACATGCCATGACTTCCATCGCCGAGGTGACTAGCCAAGGTACTTCCGTTGCTGCTGGAGAGGACGCAAAGAAGGCCCGACGGGTTCAACTTGCGCTAGGTCTCTGTCGCCTGGGTCATCTGTGCACGTGCCAACAAATCGACAAGGTTAATGCAATCGCGTGGCTCTTGAGATGCAGTGAGGGAAACGCCAAGGAAAGAAAGTTTAGAAGTCCAAGAGTCAATGAGACTCTGAATGTTCGTTCTAGGCGAATAGCACGAGTTAAGACAGTGAGCAGCCGGGGCACAGTCCGTGACAATATGGAACTTCCTGTAACCCAAGGCGACCGCAAACTCAAAAACGGCAACGTAAGCACTGAACAGCTCATGCATAGGAGACGAGGCGACTAGAGACTCAGTGCAAAGAAGGGCTAACTCTTCTACGGACCAACAGCGAGAAGAGAAAACACCTTTGGAACGAAAGGGGGCCATGACAATGGCACCCCTCCCCCATTGCGAACCCTCTACCTCGCAAAAGTTCGCATCGGTCCAAAGTGTGCACTTGACGGGGTCGTTGACCCATGTCATCGACTCTTTGTCATGCTCTCCCGTCTTCAAGAAGTCTGACAGCGGAAGGCGGAAATTGGAGTCGAGATGGTCGCGGGCCCATTTTGCAGCGTGGCAGGCTCTGGAACTGAACCGGCCACCTTTGCCACGCGAAGTCGACAAAGTGTTGAAAGCAATCCGCAAGTTTCCTACCGCCGGCCGAAGAAAAAAGAGCATCTGGGAAACAAAGCACAAAAGGCCCAGGAGACGTTCGAAAGACTTGATGGAGTAGAAGCCGCCACCGGCGATGGTGACCAAGGCTTGCATCACGATCTTGCGCTTGTCCGCAGGCAGCTCCACGAACCAGAAACCTTTACGAGTGTCCTTGTTCCAACCGAGGGAACGAAAGGACTGTCCGATGAACTCCTCGTGCCACGGGATGCCTAGGAGCGTGGAGAGGCTGTTGAAATCCAACCGCAGTGCCCTAGCTTCCTTCCAGGATGCACAGACAACGTCGCCGTTATCAACATACAGCTTCATCGGAATAGACTTGTACAGAAAAATGGACTTCAGGGATCTGGAGAATCGATTCCAACCGTCGGCGGCGTAGACGCCCCCGAAGCCCGGCACGAGAAGAACGAAGTACACAAGCTTGCCAGTGACTGGGTACCTACACGAAGAGACTTGCTGCCAGAAGAGAGAAGGCAGCAACGGAGTCTGGTTGTAAGCAGACTTGACATCTGCACCGAAGACAACACAACCGGGACCGGCTTCAATGATTCTGGCCATTTGTTTGTCATGTGTATAATACTCCACCCCATCATCCGTTCTGGGGCAAAGCTGGTTGAAGAAGAGGAAACGGGGAAAGGAAAGGTCATTGATGAGTCTTCTTTCCCCAGTCTCGGGATGCCACTTGTCCTTTGGGATGGCATGTTCTCGTGTAACGATAGCTTGGTGCTTGCAATTGCTATTTGGGAAGGGAGGTCTTGTGAATGGACCCGCCATGAAGCCCTTCTCGACCGCCTTCATGTTGGCCTCATAGATCTGTCGGTTGTCTTCCTCTGAAAGGGCGCCAGCAAGAGAGTAATCACGTAAGAACTCTCCTGTGCCCCTATAGTGAGTGTCCGTGCCCGTGAGAAAGCCTTTGAGCCAAACGACTTCTGAATCCGGCAAGCAGAGCGTGGCGAGGCCCACGATTTTGTCCACGTTGAAGACTGGCTTGTAAGGCTCTAAAGTCCCTCCCATACCGGCAAGACTTCTCTCTTGCCTGGCTGAAACCTCTTGTCACCCATTTGACAACCAAAAAAATGAATGTTTCTTCCCCTACCCCTCAGAAACCTAAAGTCTACTAGAGCGACACCTCCGACTTGTGTACCACGAGAAGAGTCCCTCACAAACCAAACATGCGTTGTGTATGGAGCGAAACACTGAAGTTCCACTTTGCCATAGAACCCCACAACGCAACCCTCTGGCACGACACAACCTAGGCATAAGGAGGAAAGAGAAATAGAAGGAGAGGTGGGAAGGATGAATGACCAAAAGGGAAAGTCATGCCACCAGATCTTGCCACTCTCCAACTCCAATAACAGAGAAGGGAGGGAATCAACCGGCACAACCCCAGCTGTCAACAAATCCAAAGGCACAGAGGGAGACGAAATCCCATCATTGTTCGATGAATTAGAGACCTTGGACGGTGGAAGAGCGAACCAAAGCGCCCATCTCTTCCTCAGCCTCGACTTTGGCTATATCCCAAATCCACCTAGGGAAAGGGAAGAAAAAGGAAGCAGAAGTGGAAGAGGGAGAAGCAGAGGGCTTAAAGGGACCGCATTGCCTTGTAAGCCACCCTGCTTAGGGCACAGCACCTGAGGCTGTTGGGTAGAAGAAGAAGACGAGCCACCAAGGGGAAACTACTAAGAGGCAACACAAGAAGAGGAAGACAGAGAAGGCAGAGGATGGATGTGTTGCTGTTGCTGTTGTTGTAATTGTAGACGTTGATGAGGTTGTTGAGGTTGAGGATGTTGTAGTTGTGGTGGTTGTTGTTGTGGTTGTTGTTGTTCTACTAGTAGTTGATGTTGTTGTTGTTGTTGTTGTTGTTGTTGCTGATGATGTAGTTGTTGCGGTTGTTGTTGTTGTTGTTGTTGTTGCTGTTGCTGTTGCTGTTGTTGCTGTACATGTCGTCGTCGTCGTTGTTGTTGTTGTTGTTGTTGTTGTAGTTGTAGTTGTTGTTGTTGTTGTTGTTGTTGTTGTTGAGGTTGGTTGTGCTGCATAGTTGCATAGTTGATGGAAGGAGATGAAGAGAGATGAAAAAAAAAGAAAGAGATAGAAGAAGAAGAAGGAGAGGAGACAAGACAAGTACCCCAGGAAGGAGAAACAGGTAACACTTGCCCATCCAAGACAGAGGCATGAAGCACTGAAGCTTCATTAGAAAACGAAGAACAAACTGAGACGAAAGGGGCAGCAGAGTAAGACGGGCTGTGCCCCACAGACTGAACGTGAAAAGAAGAAGGAGCTGAGCTACTTGCTAACGAAGGGAACGAGCACTGGAAAAAATTGGAACCGGTGGGACCGATCATATTTGGAAGTGGCACCGAGGCCCGATCATTTGAAAACAAGGAGTCGAAGTGTGATTGATGGTTGCTGAACGACGGATTGCCACTCTTTGCAACTTCGACCTTGGTCACGTGCTTGTGACCACCTGGATCCCAAGTTCTGCGCGTTGGGTCAGAAAAGGAGAGAGCAGTGGAAAGGGAAGTCCCACCTAGGGAGACCTCCGGCTGAGGTAAGCCGACCCTGAGAGCTACTTGCCCCACTGCAGAGCTTTCACTCCCAGGGCCCCATTACTTGTCTGCCTTGCGTTTTCCCCACTTGTTGTTGCAATTGTCCGGGCAGTCCACTCGCTTGTGGTCTTTGTTTCCAGGGCACACTGGACACTGGTGTAAGAAGCGACACTCGTCTTTGTAGTTGCAATCGAGGCTGTCTGCCCAGTTGAAGCACACCTTTTTTGACTTCTGGTACTGCTGTTTAGCTTGTCCACCACCCCGCTGCTGCTTGAGGACACTTTGGCCAAAGGACTGGTTGGAAGAATGGGAAGAGGGGGGGAGCGGCTCGAGGGTAGCTGTCGCTAACACGAAGGGAAGGGTGCCCTTATGCAATTGTCCCAACGAGCTCCTACCGCGTACTGCCTTGTCCCACCTCATCGTCGACTGCAACGTGTTCTTTCTTACAATAAGTTCGAGGTAACGGTAATGCTCCCACATATCTTCAGCGTGCTGAGGATGATGTTTGGAGTACAGGACGACAAGCTTGCGAACTAAGTCCAAGAACTTCTCCACAGAAACAGATTTAGGCTCCGACTCATAAGATTCGCCAATTAGAGTTTTCTTTTTTGATGGCAAAAGCTCTTTGAGATTGATGTACTCTTTTCCCAGCTTTATCTTTTTGAGTACATCAAAATCTACATCTTCGGAACCCGGCAGACTTTGAAACTCCTGAGTCAAACTAGCCTTCTCATCACCGGACACAGCAGTCGAAAAACCAAGAGCTGAGAGCAAGGAGGATGGATCAATACCTTTGTCGTTGGCTGCCTCTTTGATTTTGCGCTCCAGCTCCTCGTTGGTCTTTTGCAACTCTGAGAGCACAGACGCGTCGAAGCGGACAGTTCTGCCATTGTTTCCGACTTGACGAGCATTGGCAAGCCTCGCCTTTAGCTCCTCTTGTTTCTTCAAAGCATCATCGATGGCCTTCTGAAGTTCTTGCTTCGTGCTTGTTCGCTGTTTCTTGTTTCGAGGCAGACCGGCTTCCGGCTCCAAATCAAACTCTTCTTCGATTTTCTCCTCTTGTTTCTCAACAAGCTCGGCTTGGACAACGAAGGGCCACTCGACACCTTTGTCAACGATTTGAGCTGCTATTGCTGAAGCGACAACCCCCTTACTGGAATTCGCTTTGACTTCTCTTACCTCAGTAAAGTATTCGTTATACAACTGTCGCAGATTTGGAGCGTTGTAAAAGTTCTCGAGGTGAGCCGCAATTACTTTGCCTTTCTGCTTCTTGGCCTTAGCCTCGTTAGTACCGTTGCTATTTCCAAGAATGCCATTCACGTCCCTGATTGACTTAATAAAATCATTGCGTGAGACATTAGCATTCAAGGGAATCTCAGTAAACTTCAGCTCAACAACCTGGTCGGTATCCGAGTTCCAAATCACCTCCCCTGATGCACTCAAATACTTCCACTTCTTGGAATCCTCTTCCAAACGAATCAAACCACGGGGGACTTGCACAGACCATTGATTTCCCTCTGTGTTGAGGCGAATAGTAGCCTGTTTTTCAGTGAAACTCATTACGACCCCGGTGATTCGTACGGTTTCAGATTTTTCTCCAAATCTTTGAAATAAATCATCGTCTTGAACGTGATATGCTGCAAGAGTTGAAACAACGCTACCAACTTTGATTTTCTTTTCAATCGCAGGCATTGAAGATAGTTTGTTTGACGCGTCTTCCGATCTTCCCAACTTTCTAACGTAGGCCAAACCAGACGCCGGATCAAACACGTGCCGGCTGCGCCGTGCCGACCGGACTACCGTAAAAGCGAAACGTCTCCTCGGAGTTTTAACGGCGGTTAACTCCGGGCGAAGCCCGGAGCAAACCAGTAATTAACACCCAGCATGTGCTTCTTTCTATAAGACCTAACAATGATGATGAAAGAAAAGATATGAAAAACAAAATCATAAACAGAGAATATTTCGGAGTGGCTAAGGTTAAGATGCTACCGCCTAGAAAATTACTACACCCCGTTTTACCTAAGGCTGATAGAGGAAAACTAATGTATTACCTGTGCGATAAATGCGGAATGACCGAACAAGGATGAAATTGTAAGCACACCGATAAGGAGCGGGCAATAACTGGCACTTGGGCAACACCCGAAATCTACAAGGCCTGAGACAAAGGCTACAAGCTAATTAAGGTATATGAGGTATGGCATTGGAAGGAGCAGAGCAGTAGCCTGTTCAAAGATTACATAACAACTTTCTTAAAGGTTAAACAAGATTTAAGCGGATATCCTGATGGTTGTATTACACAGGAACAAAAAAGAAACTACATTGACAGTATGGAAGTCAGGATGGGTATTAAGATGGACGAAAACAAAATAGAAGAAAACCCCGGAAGGCGAGCGGTTGCTAAGTTGTGCTTAAACTCGTTGTGGGGCAAGTTTGGTGAAAAGCAAAACAAAGCTCAAAACAAAATGATAAAAGACAAAGATACCTTATACAAGTTAATGAGCGACAAGTCAGTCGATAACATAAACATAAATATTATTAACGACAAAATAATAGAAGCGAGATATGACCTTAAACAGGATGCGGTAAGCGACCCCGTGAAAACAAATATTGTAGTTGCTTTATTTACGACTTGCCATGCAAGGATTAGACTATATGAGATGATGGACAAACTAGGCAACAGAATTCTATACCACGATACAGACTTAACGAAAGGTGAAACAGATGTGAAAACGGGTAAGCTGTTAGGTGAATGGACGGACGAACTACACGGAGCAAAGATTATGACCTTTATCGGAGGCGGGCCAAAGTTATGGGTATGTATTGGATAACGGCAAAGCAAGTATGAAAGTCAAAGGCTTTAGTATGAACTATGAAAACAATAAATCATCAAATTTACCAAATATGTTAAGTGTCATTAGTTGCGGACTTGGTATTAAAAACAGCGACCTTATTGAGAACGGCAAGAATGAATTGTTAGAGTTGCTTAAGTCTCAGGAAGAAAAATTGATTGCTAAACGAATTGAAAAATCTGGTAAAGTTGTTATAGTAGAAAACAGCAAGATAACAAGAGACAAACAACAACAAAAAATAACGAGTGAATACTTGGAAAAAATATTCAGCTTTACTTACACTAAAAGAAATATTATAGGTATTGTAGATAATGCGATTGAAACGAGACAGTTCGGCTATTGAATGAAAAAGCAATAAAAATTTGATAAAAGAAAAATTTATTTTTTTGCCTTTTTGCCTTTACCTGTGAAGCTTCTAATTGTATGAATTCCTTTTTTTGGTTTGACTAACTTAGATTTACAGCCGTAGCCCCTAACAATGATACGGGGTCAAATGCGGTTCGGTAGTTTGTCGTTAGCTTCGCAGTCTTCGCTCTTTTACCTTTCGGATTTACCTTAACAGCTACTCGGTCAATTACTCCTTCAATGAGGTCTCTCGTGCTACTGCCTTTGTTGTATGTGGTTGCCTTCACTCCAGTCTGCCTGCTTAAGTCTTTTGCTATTGTGCCACCTAACGAATGACCAGTCAGCTCTACATTATCCTTACCATATTTCTTTATCACTTCATTAACCAGCTTCTGCTCTTCTTTATATCTCGGAGTTCTTTTCAATACTCCCTTTACTAATGCGACATCGGTTAGCAGGTCCCTCTTATCCGCCGAACCCCTAAATGCCACAATTGCTTTGCCATCTTTTTCATAAACTGTGATTTTTCTTTGCTCGCGACTGGCTTCCATCCGTCAGCCCCTTTTCGTTCAGACGAAGACAAATAGACATCCTCCGACAACTCAGCACTGCCTCCCTTCTGCTTTCTATAGTCCTTACCAACTTTTTTTTAATGCTTCACTGTAGCTTATGTTGTGTTTGACGGAGTAAGCCTTAACGAACTTTATCCATTCGCTCATCCTATATTAATTATTTAATTTTTTTATTTTTTATACTCCCTACTATATACCCCCTACTATGTCCACCCTCACGAGACTGTGCGAGAAGTTTGAACAACTCTCAATTGAAAACAAAAAGAAATCATTTTCTCTCGCCGATATTCAAAAGGTAATTAACGAAGAAATTAAAACCATAGAAGAAAGAAAAGCTTCTCAACCAAAAGGCACTTTTCATTTTGGTAAATACAAAGGAAAAAAATAGAAGACATCGCTAGGATTGATAAGCCATATATTGAATGGTTGGTGCGTCAGCCGTGGTATAATAATAAAGATGAATTAAAAACGTATTTGTAAATTATTTGTATTTTTTTTTTTTGGTGAAGCTTTTCCAAAAGGTTCAGTGGTCCTCTACAAAATTAACTATAACACTCACATTTCCTCCATTTGCGTTACTTGATACAGACTTTTGTAAAAATGTTAGATTTTCACCAGGAGCGAGTTGTATGTCGTAAGTTCGCAGGTCGATAAGCTGGGCTAGAAGTAGCATTAACATAAAGTTTAAGAATGACATCCGTTACAACAGCACCACCAATGGCAGTCGCACTGTTGTCCTTCGATTGAAGTTTTTGCATCAATATCCGCGAAGTTCTCGCCCGTAAGTGTTCCAGTTGTTTTTACAATTCGCACTATGTTAACTGTGTTGTCTTCGTTTGATATGCTCACGAGAGACGGGTAAATAATTGAATAATTGGTCGCAACACCATTAAAAGTTGTTTTATTTTTTATGGTGAGAATTGGGTTTTCAGTAGTGCTCGCCTTTTTTTCTCCTTCCGCTTCGTTTGATATGCTTGAATTAATAGTGTTGGTGCCTTCAACAAACAAACCAACACTAGGAGTTTTTAATATTTGGACACCATCGCCAGCATTAGCATTAAATATACCAGCGGAGAAGGGTAAAGTTGTATTTCGCAGACTAACTCCCGTATGAGCATTCGCATATTTAATAGTGTGTATTAATTGAAATTCGCCAGTCGTCGGGTTCTCAATTGAAAACTTAATAGCACCAAAGCCCAAGTATTGGAATTGAATTTGAAATACATTTCCCTTCGTCCAGTCTAGAGCGGGCATATTTCCTGTTCCATCACACGGGTCATCCCACTATGCTGTGGTATATAATCGTCATCTCCTTCTATAGAATGAAGAATGTTCATTCCAAAAATAGAAACATTTGTTGCCATCACTTTCACCTATTCCAATATATGAACGATAGGTTTTTGTTTCATCTGTTTCCCATAAGGCAGTGAAGCGACACAGAACCCCATACCCCTTCTGTATTTTATTCTTTTTTTACTCGTCAGTACCGCAGTAGCATTAGTCTTTCCTTCTGTTTTCAATTCAGCCATATTACTGTTAAATGAAACGGTCGCCTTCGTTTCTGTTTTAGTCCATATTCGTGTATTAACTGTGTAGGGGAATATTTCCTGTAATACTGGAGTTAAGGAGCTAGTCATTATTTCGCCAAAGGCAGTTTCATATTATTTGTTTCAATGTGGCCGTCATATCCGACTTTGACATTTACGAAGCCTCCTTTCGGATTTTCGGCGACTAAATTTCGCTGGTGGCTCATTGCTCACCTCCTTGTGTATTTAATGAAAAATAAATCTATCAAAAATTGATAATTACCTCGCGGGGGGTTTAACCCATCAGGATTTCAATTCCCTTAACAAGTAAAATTCGTTGAAGAATGGCGAATGTGTAGTGATTGAGATTGTTTCCCGCAGTGGTTGAAACGAATTCATATCGCCTCTCGGTGTCGAGGCTCAAACCGCTTACCTCATAGCCGTCGGTATCCTTATCACACAGCGGGCGGTTGTTATCCAAGTATCAACGTGAAACGAGTTGCAATGATAGACATTAGAATTCAAAATAGCACTACCCTTCAACTTATCCTTGAGAAGCATATAGTCTTGATTATTTGAGGTGTTAATGTCAAACTGTTGAATACGGCTTCCGTCAAGAGTTGTGTAATATGTCTGAATTTTAGACACCTGAGCCTTTACGACTGGAGGTCCTGCTGGCATAACCAGCAGGTAAGTTGCTATTATCAAAAGACGTATTAGCACTCTCAGTGTTGTGAAAGGCGTATGTATAGATACGGCGAATTCTTTCATCCTGGGAGCGGTTCATTTTCACGGCAAAGTTCTGTTGTGATGTTTGGAGGTTCTGCTTCCAAGCAATTGGGTATTCAATCTTAAAAGGAAAGCCTTCACCAGCAATCTTTTGTTGGACACCCAGAATAACATTAGGGTCAGTTTCAACCGCAAGAAACAAATTCAAGTTTGAAACACTAGCACCAACAGCGGTAGCGGCCGCACCAGTGGAAATAGAACTTTCGTCAGTGCCGTAGAATGAAGTTCGCATAGTGCTCTCCCACACAATTCTAAAATCCAAAATTTCATTAAACCCGATAGTCTTATCTAATTCAAAAATAGTTCGAAACAGCATACCCAAAGGAAACTTAACACTGATAGCAGGAGTATTGGATTTATCAGTCCCGCCTTCGAAATACTTAGCCTCCTCATATTCAACATCAACAAGGCTATAAGTTCCAGCAGTGCTATCAGCGAGAGCGGTGTCATTATGGCGACGAGCATTCACACGCGGCAATTTGTAATATCCTTGAACTGCGGCGATCACTCCAGCAGTAT
Organism: Paulinella micropora; assembly: GCA_019918135.1. Lineage (NCBI taxonomy): Eukaryota > Cercozoa > Imbricatea > Euglyphida > Paulinellidae > Paulinella > Paulinella micropora. The sequence goes on along the minus strand of WBZZ01006850.1, from coordinate 129,397 downwards.
TTCCCGCATCGGTAATTGCTTTTCTTTCCGCTACGGTTCCAACGACAATCTTTCCAGCATTACACTTTTGAAGCATAGCACCAGAATTACCTGTTTTCCTGTCGTCATCATAAGCCCCGTGGTTTTCAAGTGCCATAAATTTTTCATATTTAATTTCAGGCTTCCAAATCATCTTAGTGTAATTGCCCACGTATTGAAGATTACACAAATACTGCCCGCTTCGGCTTCGCAGTTCAATAGTTTTAATCATACTCAGACAATCCATAGAAATACGATTGTAATGGTCAGCACCTGAGGCATCAGGAGTGTAAGTAAATCGCAAGATAGACCTCGCAAGGTTCAGTGGGCGAGTAGGAATTTCAAAGGTGCTTTCCATATCCCCAGCAGTAGTAAGTGCGACATTCGCCGAGCCTTCACGACTGGTAAGCTTATTCAACTCATACTTGCCTGTGAGCAGTTCCTTAGTCTGATGGACTAGTTCTCCTCCGTATTGGACTGGCATTTTTTCTTTTTTTGCTTTTTCAAAGGTTCTATATCTTATAGATAAAAAATAATTAATTAAATTACCTGTTTTTTTAACAAATTGAAAAATCATGTAAAATAAATTAAAATAATTCGTTTCCCTGTAAATCAACAAAGTCATTAAAATGCCAAGCCCGTTTAGGTTTATTGGTTGGCCGTTTTCGTCAGTCAAGTAAAACCGATAAACATTGTTTGAATTAGTAGACAGTCTTTTGCCATACTCCGACCCGCTTCCATCGTAGATAACAGAGCCGAACGGGATTTCATTCGCAGTGTATATTTCTTGGAGCACGTGATTATCACCCTCCCCAATCAGGTCGCTTTGCAAATACAATGTTTTTTCGCCAGTCAAGATCATGACATTTGGAGACCTCAGGTTATTATTAGCAAAGAAATATATTGAGCCACGGTCAAAACCCATTACTTCGTGGATACGATTTTCGCCGTAAAATATAAACCGCGGTTGAATTCCTAGGCTGTTAGCTACGGTAAATAATAACTTGCCGTCTTCTGGGTCGGTGTTTGTATTGTTGCTCGTGACTGTGTATTTGTAGTTGTTGGGGCTGTCTGCGGTTAGCACCTCGGCCAGTTTATTTTTTAAGTTGTTCATTGTGTAGTTGCCCTCAGGTATCGTAATGAGTGCCTCATATCCATCTTCACTCAGAGTAAAAGTGTTGTAAGGACTTGCCACAGAGTAATATGATTTCGGCGCATAGATATGAAGTATTTTACAATGTGTTGGATTGTCTACCCTTTCATATCAAGGGAGTGAGTGAAATCACTGTCTGCGCCATTTATCCTATTTTTGCTATTAATATAGTAAATGTTAGAACTCCTGCCTCTCCTATACTCCATTTGTAGACTACAACCTCAAAAACTATATAATACATGGAAAAATAAATTTTTGTTTTTTAATTGCTTCAAACCACTTGGGGATGCGGGGGCTTGCCCCTGCTATATAAAGGTATCAAAGCCGTTGCCATTCTGTGCTTTCAACTCCTCCGCTTCTTTCTCTTTCAAATCACTCCATCCGCTGGCGAATTTAAATCGGGTTCCTTTCGCCCGCTCTAAAAGAAACCGCATTGAGTGCCATCCGCACGTATCGTTCGTATCACTTTGTTGCTTAACCATATTTACTTTCATTAATAGATAAGTGCTTGGATGACTTTTTTCAATTAGTTGTTTCATTTAGTGTTGGAAAAGATCAGTCGGTTGATATTCTGCTAACGGATCATAAACTTCAACAGCCCTGTCTCCATTCAAAGAAATCCAAACTGCTATCCAGTGCGAGCCACCTTGATTATGGCGGTCTAAGTTCATTATGAAACCGTATCGCTTTCTGCTTCCTGGGTTCAAAGTGTTGAGTTGGTCGCTTGGAACTGTGCCGAGAAACCACTTATGTTTTTTCATAATCTCATTTATTTCGTGTCATTAAGCCTCTATAGGGGCCTTCGTCCCCTACAACCCCTAAGCCTGTGTTATTTTCTAAAGGTGGTGGTTGCTCTTCTGGCCGTTGTGTCTCTTGTGAGGATACTTCATCTTGGGGTGGGTTTATGGGTGTTGTCCCTGTGTCAACTCAAATATTAGCAGTTTGGCCTCTGGTGAATTAGGGGTCTGTTTCTGTGGTGCTGGGGGTGTCAATGGTGTTTTCTTTTCTGAGGTCTTAGTTTTTTTTGCGGATTTAACTTCTTTTACAAGTTTATCTAGTTTGTCCCAACCTTGAACTTCATCAGGCGAAGTTATGTTTTCTGTAAATTTTTGAGTGTATAACCATTCTTTCAATGTCGCGGAATAATTTTTCTTTTTGCCTGGTGGTTTTACGATTTTAATATTAATGCCTGCTTTTGTGAGTTTGGATACTATGGAGTGATTTCTGGGTTTTCCAGCATTATTTCGTTTTAATAATCTCATACTCTCTGAAAAATATCATTAATAATTATTTTTCTCTTTTCATCTTTCAAATCTTTTGCTTGCTTATTTACTTCATCAGTTATATCCGTTATTCCGCTTGGAGATGATTTTGGAGTGTGTTCTTTTGGTGTTTTTTCTTCAATAGGTGGTGCGGTTAAAAGTTTTTGTTTAGTTCTCCGTAATTCCTCAATAAGTCGTTTCTCTTTCCTGAGTTCTCGGTCCTTTTCATCCTGTCTTTCTTTTAAGTCGGCTAATTCTTTGCGGTGTTGCCTCTTCCTTTCCTGGTCTTTTCTTCAATGTCCGCTTTCTCCTTCTTGTCCATGGCTGCTATCTTTTCATATTTCTACTGCTTGAGTTTATCTAAGTGGTCTTGAATTGTGGTTCTCGTGTTCTGTTCAATCTCTGATAAGCTTTGAACTTTTCGTAAGTCTTCCTTCTTTGTCTTCGTCCTCTTTGTTTTCGGTCTGCCTAAATATTTTATAAACAGCTTAACAATTTGAAGTGTTGATAAGTCATTTGTCTTCTTTCCAAAGTTTAGATGTGCTCTTACCTTTTACTTTGATATATGGACGACCATCTTTCGTTCTGTATATCCTCGGCGGTCGTTGTTAGGTTTCTTTCGCGGTTTTTTTACAACCATTCTATATTGTTAGTAAAAAAATGATAGAAAGTTTAGCTTTATTTAAAATTTAAGTGATCCATGACCTCGTTGCTTGCCTTATCCTTGTTTGGCCGCCGCCTTCGCTACACGGTCGGCACAAGGCACTCCGACATCGCTTAAAAATGTAGCTCCTCTTGATATCGCTTTGTTTTTTCTCAACCATCTCTCAACATTTTCGGCTGCTTTTCCCACTTTTGCCCAGTCAATTTTAGCGCCTGCTTGTCTTACCCTTCTTCCGCCCAGTTTTCTTTTTACCTCCCGCCATTGTGCTTGAGTTTTTTGATATTTTTCTGACTGTTGGAATGACTTCAACTCTTGTTGTTTTCACGACCATTATAATATAGTTCTGAAAAAATAATTATTTGAAAATCATAAAAACCTTTTGTTAAAATTTTGCCTCAATTCGTCCGACACAGCATCCACATACAAAAAGTTAAACCGTTCCTTGGACGCCTCGTGATATTTTTCAATGAAGTATTCAAGGTCGTAGCCGAGGTCCAAATGTTTATACACTAGTTCTATTTTTTCAACACTCTGACCTGGAAATATAAGAAGGTAGTCTAATTGTTTAATCGCCTCAGGCTGTACGTCGTTTAGGTATTGTGAACTCATCATCACCTTTGACTTGTAATGCTTATTTTTCTTAAGAAGGTCACTCACGGACTTATCCCTTAAACCTGACCCTAAATCAACTAACACGAAAACGACTTCTGGTGTAATATATTTGCTCGGTCTGCGGGTGCTTGTCCTTGCTTCTTTTCCACCTCTTTTCCAAAATAAAGAAACTTCGGCTTCGGTTCTTCTTGACGGTCCCGCACAATCTCGCCTTCTTCTTGCTCTTCGTCTGGCTTGTTGAGCTTGTCTAACTCGTAATCAATCACACTGTACCCATCCGTTTTCAAATATGTGTATATCGCCATTGGGTTGAAGTGCTTCACCATTTTTTTGTAGATATGGTCCTTATGTATTGTGCTGGCTACAATAACAATACGGGTCTTTTTGTCAGTCGTTCGTTTCAGGATTTCGAACAGTGCGGTAGTCTTGCCACTCTTCTTGCGAGCGAGAAGAAAAATATTGGCAAAGGCTTCATCAAATAACTTATATCCTTTAGCCAACTTGTCGCCATCTCCGTTTTGCTTAACTAGTCTAACTCGTATATCATTAATTTTTTCCATCCTCCGGTTTTGGTACATAAATTCTAAAATATATTTTTTTTACCTGCGGGGGTTTTCGTTGAGCGTCTACCCTAGAAATTCCAAACAAATAACAATTCTTCCGCCCAGTGCTTCAGTCTCAATATTGCCGTTGTCTGTTTTAAGCACTCTAAATGTATAAACTCCGTCTGACCAACCTACTACACCTAATTTGTAGCTGAGATTGGAAATGTTTGCGGTGTTGCTGTCGGCGAATGTGCCGATAATCCGAATGCGGTCCATATGAAGGATTTTTGTTTTCGTCTCTGTCGTAATAATATTATTCATATAGTGGATAAACTTAACATTCATTCTAGTCGGTGTAAAGCTCATTTGAATGTTTTTGTCAAATGTCTTGCTACGACCCGCAAAATCATTACTCAGAAAAATAATCTTTTGGTATTTATATTCTTCCATACTGTTAATTGTGATGCCCTCTATATTTACATTCATAAACTTTTTATTAATTAATATTTCTGCTCGGACCGCCTGTGATTTCTATAGCAGATACAGTGTTTTAAAACAATGAAAGCTGTGCGTGGTGTATTCAAAAAGGTATTGAAACCAAATTTAAATGTGTGTATAAGCCGATGAGTGATTGGTGTGTTAGTTTTGATGAAGCTATACATTTAATATGTTCGAATGATGCTTCGTGGTATAAAACCCACTTGTATGAATGCTCATTTCTTACTTGAAGAAGGCGATGGAAGGCAAATGCCGATGAGTAAGATCAAAATTCCGACATAAGTGTTAGCAACCTGGCACGGTAAGTTCTTTTCAGATAGCCTCACGATACAAAGGGTTATAATGGCGATAGGGATACCCATTTGAAACAAATACTTAATAAGTCTGCTGTCGGTTTTTCGCTTAGTCAAACAGCAATCCCGACTGTCATCGTATTCGTGGTCCATTTTTTTTTCCTCATTCTTCAGCGAAATATCCAAAACACGGTTCTTCGACTTTGGTGTCAGGTCTTCCGTCTCTATGATTGGTGGTGGTGGATGTAATCTAGGGCGCATTGGTAAATACTTCCGCTCGGATTTCTGCTAATTGGTTTGCTTAGTCTTGTAAAAATTAAGTAAAAGTTTATTTTCTTTTTCTAAATTAACTATCTTTTCCACCACATGTTGAAAAGCACTGACTAATATTGGAATAAAACTTGAATAGGCTACTCCTTCAAGGTTGCTATCTCCATCGTCTGCTTTTACTCCACTTTCAGTTACAAATTCAGGAAATATTTTTTTAACTTTATCAGCAATAAACCATACATTAGTCATTTTCTTTCTTTTTGTCCGTTTTCCAATAATACGAACAGCAGTTTAATTTCACTAATTTCTCACAACATTCGCCACATTCCAATGTTTTAATATCCGATTTCAATCTTCTGTCTGAAGAACTAGACCAAGTGTTCGCCCCTGACCCTAAAAAAACCCATCCGCTGTGTGGGTTTCCGTTTGAGTTTGAAGAAGTAGTAAAACAAGTTAAACTACCATCATTACATATACAAGTATAGTTTGCACTGCAGTTTCCCTTCATTTGCATAAGTGGTTGATTTGTATAACTTGGTCTTTGACTTATTGTTGTAGTCCCTCAACCACTTGCTAAAACTGATATCCCAGAACTCGCCGTTATTGGTCCTGTCGCCGTTATCGCATCAGCATTGCTTATGTTCATCGCCTCACTAAATGTTATAGTTCCTCCCAGTGCTACTCCTCATTTGTAGTAAAAAGCGAGTTTATGACTTTTTTTGTATAATTGAAAGTTTGAGCCTGGGTCGCTTGATTTCCAGTTCGCACCGTCATAATAACAATCAAAACTTGAACAAATATTATCTTGCCCCCAGTTCAATAATTGGAATGTAGGATAAACGGAATTATGAACGAATGCTTGTATGTGCGGACCGTTTGAATTAGATGCTGTGCCGTATAACTCTAATCCACCCGACACACCTGTTCCCTTTGTGGTTCTGCCTATTATACACGGGACACCAAGAGAAGATGCTAATATTACGCTGAATTCTTTTGTTCCTGCTATTATTTGGTTTCCTGTTAGTTTAACATTTTGTCTGTCTAATGTGTCAATATAGTCTTTTGTCGCCCCGTCTGTTGAAGCTGATGGAGTAGCTAAGTTTTTTTTTTTTTTTTTCATATCAACTCCCGCATTCGCCGTTATTGCGTTATTGCTCTGCTTGCTGTTAATGTGGTTCCTGTTAATCCAGCATTCGCTGTTATCAATCCACTTGCTGTTATTGCTCCACTGTTGTTAATGTGTCAGATGTCATATTTGTAATCATGTCATAATTAAAGGTCTCATAATCAAAATAAAGGCTGTTGATACGGACTTGGTCTCTTACATTTGTTCCACCACTTCCTGCTTTGTTTGCGACGAATATAATATATCTAGCAGTAGCATTTGAAGCGGATGTATATGTTTTTGTCGATTGTGATGCCCAAGCCTGGCCTGTCTGTGAGTCCCATAATGTGTATGTAATGTTGTCAGTGCTTACTCCCACATACCAAATGCTCTGTGTTGTTTCAATGTAATCAACAGCAGGAGACCTGACATAATATTTTTTTATCTTGTATATGGCTCCCAAATCTATTTTTATTTGTTCGCCTGTGTATGGTGTTCCTCCCCAGGTATTTGTGTTTGGTGGAACTCTTTGATAAACTCCTGTTGAGTTGTGTTATAGTGAAAGTTGCTTGACCAATAATCAACATTCTGGTCGGCATTAAAAGCAAGATATGAGGCACTGTATTCAGAAGAAGCAGAAGCGATGAATGGGGAAGGTGAAGACTTGGTTGTCATAGTCTGCGGGCCTGAGTAGATAGCAAAAGCCGAATCACCCATTTTAATGTCGCCTGACATAGTTCCACCCGTTAATGAAAGATAAGTTAATGACCCAGTGGAATTTACCCAATTTGTGCCGTTGTATGTTAATAATTGACCATTTACCACAGGTCCCGTTATTACTACATCGCTATGTGTATCAATACTTCCACCTACTGACACTTTCGCCGTGTTCGCATCGTGCTCTGTTATCCAAGTTGTGATAGACCTGCCATTTAGTTGATTTACATTTGTAATGTTTTGGCTGTTCATATTTAAACAGCAATTTGCCGTTATCTCCCCACTCGCTGTTAATGTGGTTGTTGATTCTCCCGCACTTGCAGTTATTAATCAAGCATTGCTTATGTTCATCGCCTCAGTAAATGTTATATTTCCTCCAAGTGCTATCCCCGTTTTATAGTTAAAAGCGAGTTTATCACTGAGTTTGTATATTTGAAAGCTTGAGCCAGGGTCGCTTGATTTCCAATTCGTGCCATCAAAATAACAATCAAAACTTAAAGCAATGTTGTCATGACTATAATTCATTAATGGAAATACGGGGTGGGTGGATGTGCTTACAATTGCTTGTATGTTCGGACAGTTTATATTGCCATTATTTCCATATAATTCTAAACCAGTGGTTGTTCCTATTCCTTTCGTTGTCTTGCCTATGATTATTGGTTTTCCTATTGCTGCTGTTATTTTGTCATTTGATGTTATGCAGAGTGTCGCGGTTATAGCATTACTAAGTGTTTTGGTTCCTCCTATGTTTTGGTCGCCTGTGGTTTTAACTGCCGAACTATCAAAAACAGAAACATCAACACCATCAACCGAATTTACATTTGTTATGTTTTGATTTCCCATATTTAATGCTCCTGCCATACTGGCAGTGCAGTCTAATATAAGAAAGGGCGATGCTGTGTTTCTCCATTGTCCCGTGCTATAAATGAGTAATTGATTGTCTGATGGTGTGCCTGTTATTGTCACGTCACTATGTGTATCAATACTTCCACCTGCTGACACTTTCGCTGTGTTCGCATCGTGCTCTGTTATCCAAGTTGTGACAGACCTGCCATTTAGTTGATTTACATTTGTAATGTTTTGATTTTTTATATCAAGACTAGCACTCGCATTTATCACATTCCTAAATGTTTTGGTTCTTCCTATTGTTTGGTCTCCTGTGGTTTTAACCGCCGAACTATCAAGAACAGAAACATCAATGTTGTCAACAAGATTTACATTTGTTATGCTCAACCCTCCCATATTTAATGCCCCAGTCATAGCCGTGGTGCCATCTATCAGAAAGGGAGAATTTATGTTTCTCAATTGTCCTGTGCTATAAACGAGCAATTGATTATCAGCTGGCGTGCCTGTTATCAATAAGTCACTATGTGTATTAATTGAACCATCCGCTGACACTTTATCATTATTCGCCTCGTGTTCTGATATCCAAGTATCAACATCTTTTGTATTTAGTAAATTAACTCCTGTTGTATTCAAATTCCCTCCCATATTAATGTTGCCGAAATCATCAACATTTATGGGAAATGTTTTATTTACCCAGTTTAAGGTGTTTTATGTAAGATGACTATTAGCGGCTATCGGGGCTGTTATGACTACATCGGAGAGTGTGTCAATTTACCCGAGGGCGGTATTCCTCCATTTGCCGTCTACATCATTGTATGTTAAGTATTGACCGACCACTGGTGCGGATATGTTTGTATCCATCAATTGTATAAACTGGTTTGGTGCGGATTAGATGTATTGTTTCTGTTGAGTTGAAGCTTTAACATCGTCGTTGTCTATTACTCGTTGTTCTGTATAGTATAATTTTTTTCCCACTTTGATGTCAGCTGTGCTTTTTGTAGCCAGCCTTGCATCAAATCGTCAGTCAGTATAACAAAGATTTATCGGGTCAGCATCTTCTGGCACTCTGTCTGTGTTTAAACACACTATGTTCGTGTTCGTTAGGTCTAAATTAAGTATGTCTAGACTATCAACTGCCAACTCATTAAGGCCTAACAAACTTTTGAATTGTGACATTATATATTTTGGATAATAATTAATCCGATTAAAAATTATTTTTGGTTAGATATACAATCGAGACAAACAATGCCGAGAGGTAATAGAGAGATTGCCATAAAGAATCTTGAAAAAGCAACCATAATGAAGAAGCAATATGCGAGGCAGAGAAAGATTGAGAGGGCTAAGGAATTACTCGCGGAGGAAGAGAGTAAGAATGTAAAAGAAATGACTGCAGAAGAAAAGATGGACCATACGACTAAGAAGCAGTTGGCAAGGGATATGATTGACGGAAGGGATGGCGAGCTGATTGAGGAAAGTTCCGACGAGGAAGTAGAGCACGACTTTGTTGATATTGTAGCCCGACGGGTTGCGGGTAAGAAACTTAAGACCAAACAGAAGAAGGCGAAGAAAGCGGTAAAAAAGAAATTACCAGAACTGGAAGAAAGCGAGAACAGCGAAAGCGAAAGTGAGGAAGAAGAGGAAGAGCCCAAGCCTAAGAAAGGAGGTAAGAAGACTACCAGTGTTAGTGTTAATGTTTACAACCAACAACCCAAACCAAAAAAAGAAAATAATGATACATATAAAATTTTTCTTAAGTTCTAATATACGAACCTTTTTGAAAAAAGCTTCACCAAAAACGAAGGTGCGGAGGCGGAGTCTCTGCAATGGACTATATAAAAAACCTGCCGTTAGATGTTCGTTTACATATTATGGACTATCTATGTAATCGTTGTGAGTATGACTTCAATAGCTGTTATGTGTGTGGATTAACTCTGTGTTTAGCTGACAGACAGATTAAAGCAATTGACGATACATTCGACCGATTTTATACTTATGAATTTTGTTCTAATTATTTTTTGAACTAGAAAAAAAAGAAAGAGTAAGATATAGAGATAAAGCATTAGGTGTGATTAAGTATTAGAACTATCGGAGGTGATGGACCACAAACATACAACTACACAAAATAGTGAAACTAAAGGTGCGGAAGACGATGATGAACTTGAGAAACAGAAGATTGAAGAGGCTTTTGAAATACACCATCAATCTGAAACACCTAAAAAAATGGAATACTATACTAGCCCCTGAGCCTGAACCATTAAGTCAAGTGTTCATTGACTTAAATGGATATGTCTAAAATAGCTACTTAGTGATGATTGATGTTTATTCTCGTCGTGGTTGGTTGAACCGATCAAAAATAAAACAACAGGAGAAGTATTGGAAGGATTTAAAAAAATGCCGAAACCTAAAAGAATTACATTAGATAACGGTAGTGAATTTAAAGGACACGTGGCCGAATACTTTAAAGAAAATGGAATTCAAAGTACAACAAATGAAGTAGGTGATTACCGCACTATGGGTATAGTAGATAGATTTATTAGAACAATAAGAAATGATTTAAATTGGATATGGGAAGTTCATGATGATTTTATTTGGGTTCCCTACATTTATGAAATTGTGGAAAATTATAATAATACTACCATAATACAATCAAAGCTGCAACTATGGAAGTCTATGATGGTAAAAAGAAAAATAATCAAGAAATATACAGAGCCTGTCTTATTAATAAATTTCCTAAAGGCTCAACCGTGAGAAAAGAATTAGAGCGAACTGTTTTTTCCAAAGGCGACGTTCAATACTCTAAGAAGGTATTCACTGTTAAAGGCAGGAAAGGTTTCAAGTTGATTTTAAGTGATCACGATATAGTTAGTCCTCAAGAATGATTAAAATCTAAAATGAAAGAACAACCGGATGAAGAAATAAAACCTCAACTAGCCGACAATATTAAAGTTTTAACTAAAAAAAAAAGACCGCTCACTTATTAAAGTCACTAGACATAACGCCGGAAAACATAAGGTCAAGTGCCCGGATTAAGAAAAAGAAAGAGATACTTGATTTGTAATGAAATGAAACAATTGCCACTTGTTAAAGTCACTAGACATAAAGCCGGAAAACAAAACATCAAGTGCCCGGATTAAAAAGAAAAAAGAGATAATGGATTTATAATTTATTATCGACTACATACTTCACTTTTATTCCTCCTCAGCATCACTACCGCCAATCTCTTCCTCAGCCTCAGCACCGCCAATCTCTTCCTCAGCCTCACCACCGCCAATCTCTTCCTCAGCCTCATCACCATCATATTTTGCTGAGTAAACAGTTTTGATTTCTCCTAGGTTTTGCTTGACAGAAAGTTCATTAATGTTATCGAAATTTCGAAACAGTGCAAACCCCCCGTTTTTGCATGCGACTACAAACAATTTGAATTTGCGAGGTATGGATTTATATCCCCATACAGCTAACTCAACAGACTTTTCTTCTTGTTGCGGAAAAACGACAGCTGTTCCTTCCTTCGTGTCAATGATCGCATACTGATTAGGAAAGCGCAAGATTGTATTCGGTGTGCATTTCTTTCTTCCTCCTTTCTTTCCTCCTTCTTTGCACATTTTTTGCCAAAGTTTATAACCGCAACACCTTTGGTAATATCCTACAATACAAAAAATATTTAATGAGAGCAACAAGAAAATAGATTACCTGAACAGGCTCGTCGGTCTTCTTCTTGGGAGGCATCACCTACACATACAAACAAAGAGGGACAACTATGTATGTGTAGGGGTAGTTTAAAGTCGTGCCCAGGACTTTATATAAAAGTTAGCTATCCTACCCCTCAACCTTATTTATATATTTAGTATATTCACTCATCACTTCCTCAAAGCTACTTCCTCTATCTATCATCTTTCTCGCATACTCCTCCTGTTTCTCACTTAGTGGTTGTTTTTTTGCAACCAACCATCTATCAAACAACCTCTATTCTGTCTTTCTTCTTTCTTCTTCTCTCTTTCTCTTTCTTTTCGATTTCTCCATCATCTTCTTTCTTTCATTATTTTCTCCTATCTCTGCCTTTCTTTCGTCTATTGCTGTCTTTCTTTCTTCAAGTTCTTGTATTTCCTTATTGAGTTCTCTTACTTTAGTTGTCTTAGTTCTATTTTATTTGTTATTCTAATTTCGTCTCTATCTACTTGCCATTCTCTTTTATCCATATAATATTCTGTCCAATTATTACTTTCACAAAGTAAATCATCATCACTATAGTTATTATCGATAGGTCTATCGTTATCACTAGTATCAGACATTTTCGCACGTTGTATATATTTTTGTTGAAGGTAGAATGAGAGCGACACCAAAACACAAAAAAAGCTGATTTTGGTGTTCGAGAAAATCTGTAGGTTATTTTTGAAGATTTTTTTACCATTCATAAATTGTTTGAAGATTTTTATCATATACAGCCAAAAATTATCTTCATTATTTGAAGATTTTTTTTGCGAGTCATAAATTGTTTTTCGTACGGTTTGGCGATTTTTTATTTCCTGTCCGTTGCCTTTTTGTCCCTGCGGGCCAGCCGGTGTGCCTCTGTGGCGGGGTGTATGTCTTGAAAAAGTGTGCTGAAGTGGCACCCTATTCTACTACAACTACTACTGCTACTATTTCTACTACTACTACTTCTACTTACTACTACTACTACTACTACTACTACTACTACTACTACTACTACTACTAGTACTACTACTACTACTTGCTTTTTTTTTTCTTTCTTTATATGGTATCGTAATCCCGGACGTATTTAGTATTACTGTTGTACGTTCTAGAGCCAGTAGTGATGTTTTAATTAGATACTTTGCAAATGTGTTTTCGAGCTATAGCTATGATGAGAATTGTTGTCCGCTTTTCTCTCTCTCTTCATCTCTCTCTCCATCTCTCTCTCTCCATCTCTCTCTCCATCTCTCTCTCTCTCACACACACACACTCTCCGTCTACTGCCGACGTCGTTTCTGAGCTCCTGCGGTGGGTTCAGATTCATAGTCTTCAGGTGATTTCCTGACGCGTGACTTTGATTTGCGCTCTTGAAATTGCCTCTCTACTGAGCGTACAATGTGACGAATTCTGGTGCTATGTGTTCATGTCTGGTGCTCGGCCATACCAGCACATATCACCACTCCTGACACAGACCAGTTGTAGCTAGTATAAGAATGTCACTGAGCTTTCGGACCCGGCTGGTAGCCACGTAGCATTGCCCCGGGCATCGCGGGTTTAATGGAATTCGCAGGTCCATTCCTGCGCGATCTAGGGTCTGACCTTGCGACTTATGTACAGTTGATGCCAAGGCAGTGACCAGTGGAAACTGACGCCTGTAAAACGCTAGCTCGTGTTTGAGAGCGCCTCGTCGGTCCTGGCGAGGTTTCATCTCGAAGTCTATTCGTGGGAGATTGACTGACCGATTATTGCTTAGAGCAATACGCACATACCTAAGGCAAATAGTGAGGCGGCACATACTGCACGTAGCCGCGGTTTCCGTTTGCGACTCTTGCAGAGCGCAAATTACGTAGAACAATCACCGATGCTTGAAGTTGGGCTTAGCTGGCTCGAAGACGGAGTTCATATATTCTTCGCTGTACATCCGTTCCTTTACTTCAGAATCTGTAGCGTTCCTGTCGAACATAGATTATTGCTATCGGTTTTTTTTATGGAGAGAGAGTGTTTGTGTGAGTGGTGTGTGTGTGTGTGTGTGTGTCTGTGTGTCTGTGTGTGTTTATATATATATATGTGTGTGTGTGTGTGTGCGAGAGAGAGAGAGAGAGTGTATGTGTGTGTGATTGTGAGAAAGGGACAGGGAGAGAGAGAGAGAAAAAGAGAGAGAGAAAGAGAGAGAAAGAGAGAGGAGGAGGGGGGGGGAGAGAGGGAGGGGGGGGGGGGGGGAAGGTCCTCGACCTGTCGGAGGAGAGGAGGAGGATCGCGTCTCCAGGAAACTTAGATAAGCAGAAGTCATTCCATTCCTTGACTTGTATGTTATTGGGAGCCAAGATAGAAGATTGTGTATTCACCTTCCCTTCTGTTAGGTTTGGGAAGACATGATTAATGAATGCCTTGCAGTCCACTGTGGTCGGGATGTAGGATGTTATCTTCGCCTGGATGGTCTCCTGTGGAGATTTGGTCAAGAAGGTTGAAGAACGCCTGATCTTGTGATTGTCGCATGTTCTTGTTGAGAACCATGACTCTTAGCCTGGACCATAGAGGGTGATATATGACGGAAGACATAATAACAGAGCTGAGGTTCCTTGCTGAAGGAACGACTGGCGGCAGCTGTAAGATATCCCTGCAAAGAGGATACTAGGCAGTCCCCCAAACGGCAGCTGGCACTGCCTGATTTCTTGAAAGGTGAGGTCGATGATATTCATGAGGTGTTTTGTTCCCATTGGAAACTCGTCAATGATCACAAAGTCAAGCGAGATTATATATTGTCCTTCTGCACTGTTAGCTGAGATAGGGCACACAAATGGTGCTCCAGGCTCACAATTAGAGGGCAACAATCCAAGGAGGCAGTGCAGAGTCATACCATCCTCGAAGTTCTGTGCTGCTATGCCGGTTAACGCTGTTGCGGCGCATTTATACCCTAGTGACTGCAGATGCGCCAGACATGCCTGCAAGAAAGTAGCCATATGTATAATCTCAGTTGAGGATAGTCTATGTAGGTTTGTATGTATGTACTTGTGCGTGTGATTTGAGGTCTGAGGGTTTTTGTTTGTTCATGATCTTCGTGCTACCTTCGCGCAGACTGTTTTCTCTGTTCCTGCCTTTCCTTGAAGATACATGCCAGTGTGTGAATGATTGCGAGCAGGTGGTTTGCCGCTCGCGGGGACGTGCGTTTCTTGTCCTGGGGCGGCAGAGGTCGGCCGTACCGCTTTGACCCAGGCGATAACTTCATTCAGGATGAAGAGGTGGTCGTCATTCAGTAGAGTCTTGATATCTTGAAAGATTTTATTTTGGTGTTCCCTTTCATCTTGCTCTATCTTAGACACGATGTCGTCCTTGTACGATTGAAGATTTCTCAAGTTGTCGGAGGAAATTTTTGAAGGTTTGACTTTCCAGAGCTTGCATGTCTTCAGTGATTTGTTGAACCACAACTTTAACTTCGTTTTAGCTAGTGTTTCAGCTTGGGGAAATTCGGGTAAATCTTCCAGCGCCGGCCTGTCAGCATTGGATCTGTATCCTGAGAGTGAGCTGTGAGGCAGAAGCGTCTTCAGAAATTCCTGAATCCAGTCGATCGAGAGCTCACGTGAATAAATATCCAGTGCAGAGATAGGGTTGGCTGCTTCACCTGAGACTTCTGTGATTGTGAGCAGGAACTGGCGCAGGCAAGCGGGAGAGTTCCGCTCTTCAATAAGATCGTGCATGGCATTCAAACACTCGTTGTCCTCTTTAATAAGGCCCCTTGCGATTGCAGCTTCACAGAAGGAGTCGTAGACTTTCCCATCGACTGTCCGTAAGCCTTCAAATGAATAAGCAGCGACGTGTCTGAGAAGGATACCCACAAAGTACTTGTCGCCTGATCCGGGTTGTGATCGTTTGAGTCGAGTAGTTGGGTCCCCTCGCTGTCTTGCGCGAATGATGTGACACTGTTTGTTCTGCACGCCAGTCTTTTTTGGTGGCATCTAGACCTGGCTTCAGTCGATATGGTTCGTCGAAGAAAATTTGGTTTTCCTGATAGTCAGTCCACTGTGCCAGGGGCAGCAGTTTGACTTGAGCCAGCGAGCTGTTGTCGTACGCTAAATCTTGCCACGATTCTGCGGGGTTGGCTTTGATGTTATTGAGCTTGTTGCTGACAAACATGGTCCGATACTGATCATAGCGCAGGTCCTTGAATATCTGGTTCATCTCCTTGTGATGCAGTGCTTGGGGATGCCCACCGGGCCGCGCGAAATATCTCTCCAGCTCCGACAGGCCGAGCACTTTAGTTATAATTATAGTCTGTCCTTTGACTCTGGCCACCACTCGTTCCCGAGGAGCGTGGTAAGAAAGTGTCAAGACGCTTGGCCATATGGTGTATGGTGACCTGCTCATTAGGTCGTCGTCTGCTTCGGTTGTGGTGACGTAGCACGTGTCCAGGTATCGCTTAATCTCCATCGATTGTTCGTCTTTTTCATGCAGAATGGCTGCGTCGTCACCGGTTCGATGTTCGTCTTTCCAGTTGTAGTCGAAAATGTAGGAAAATTCTTTGTTGTGTGACACGACAGCAACATGGATGTGGCCCTGCCAGAACTTGAGGAGGTCCAGATTTGTTGGCACAGTGAACTCGTCTCCGATGTTCCGCTTGTACTCGACCCTCCCGAACAGGTCGAGTGTGTTACACTCCTGCGGAGCCCAAGGGAAGCCGAAGTGGCAGTTTTCATCCGTGCCTTTCTTCACTTTCGTCTGCACTAATTGGCCGCGATGATCTTTCTCCTTTGGCGCGCAACGTGGCGTGTGTTCGTGTGTCATGTGCTTTGCTTGTTCCGCTGCAACCTAAACATGTAATGAATTATTTTTATGATTATTATTGATGGTACGATATGATAAGGATAGTAGTACACTTACAGTAGGATCAGAAGCTCTTGTACAGGTCGCGTATTGTGATATCAACTGCAGGTTCTCACAGAATTCCTTGCCCAACGTTGACCAGAATAGTATGTGCACGTGAGGTAGGCCACCAGCTTGATATTCTCGCTTGAAAGTGAGGTCAGTAGCATATATGGTTGTAGATTGTATGAGAAATCCGTAAGCGCATTTTCTTACGATTACTCTTTACTGCTGCACTTTGTGCTTTGTATGTACCTCTCCCAAAACGCCGCTGTACTTGAGAAAGTCAATTAACTTTGAGAGCTTCAATGTCGAACACTCTATTGAGCAAAGAAATGTGCTCCGTCCATACTATCGGATTGCATTT
>WBZZ01006850.1:97500-105000 GCA_019918135.1 Paulinella micropora | reverse complement strand
CTATCTATACTTCCAGCTGCTGACACTTTATCATTATTATCATTATGCTCAAATATCCATTCATCAACATCTTTGGTATTTAGTAAATTAACTCCTGTTATATTCTTCCTTCCCATACTAATATTGCCGAATTCATCAACATTTATCGGAAAGGTTTTATTTACCCAGTTTATTGAATTATATGTTAGATAGCTATTCATCGCTATTGGTGCCGTTATGACTACATCGCTGTGTGTATCAATACTACCACTCGCCGATACTTTCGCATTGTTAGTCTCGTGTTCCGTTATCCAATTATCAACATTTTTTGTATTTAATAAATTTACTCCAGTTATGTTTTTATTACCCATGTTTATTGGACCTGTCATCATCCCGCCTGCTAATGGAAGATAAAAGGAATCTACATATGATTTATTTACAGCATCATTCGCTACGATAGGGTTTGGTATATTTTTTATAGTAGTATGAATTTCTATTTCCAACACAGGCTCCCAGTATCCTACAACCGCAACACCATTACTTGACAAAGTCTCTGTTATAACAAGGCGGTGAATGTTGTAGTAGCCTGATGAAACTGCTCTGTCTATATAAAATTTAGAACTGCTCCAATCTGTAATGGCTGTAGGCTCTGTGTATATTGTCGTCCAATTCACTTCGTCATTGCTTCCTGGTATTTTAAACATTTTAGGTCCCTCAGTAAAGAAAGGTTTCCTAGTATAAAGTTTAAACGATGTAAGACATAGTTTTTTAGTAGCATGCTTAATTTGTAAATATTCACCATCTAAGAAACTCGTGCCATCTACATTTAAAGTTCTGTATGCTACACCACTATTGCTTTTTTGTCTCCTGTTTTTTCGTATCTTTCTGGAACTGCATAACAAATCCAAATATCACTTGAAGTTGTTGCCTTTGTAGAATCAAATGCTTTGAATGCTCTGTAAGAAGTATGTTCGCTTGACCAACCAATAGACCAATCAGTGTCAGCAGTTCCCGTGTATGTGGTATTACTCGTCCATGTAGGTATAGTGATAATTTCTTTACCAATCCCCATCGTTATATTGCCTATCATTGTCCCGCCTGATTTCAACAAGTAGTCTGGTATTGTAGTATTCTTCCATTTGTTGTCTGAGCCGTAAGTTAAATATTGTCCTGCTGATGGTGTAGTTATTGTTGCATCAGTTAGATTTGATAACTTTGTCTCGTGCGGGTTTATTTTATTTATTCTGTGTTGAGTTGAAGCATGGACATCCACATTGTTTGAAACTCGTTGCTCTGTGTAATAAAGGTTTATAAGGTTTATAGGGCACTCTGTCTGTGTTAAGGCCAACTATGTTCGTGTTTGTTAAATCTAAGTTTGCTATATTTAAGGAGTCGACAGCCAACTCATTAAGGCCTAAGAGAGACTTAAATTTAGCCATTGAACCTTTTGAAAAAGCTTCACCAAAGCCCTTGGAGGTGCGGAGGCGGCAGTCTCTATGTATATAATTTGGATAATAATTAATCCGATTAAAAATTATTTTTAGATAGATATACAACCTACAGTTGTAAACTGTATATAAACAACACAAGTTTGTTTTAAAAAACAAACCAGCTTTGCTATGTCGAGAGGTAATAGAGAGATTGCGATAAAGAACCTTGAAAAAGCGACAATAATGAAGAAACAGTATGCGAGGCAGAGGAAGATTGAAAGGGCTAAGGAATTACTCGCTGAGGAAGAAGCTAAAAATGTGAAAGAAATGACTGATGACGAAAAGATGGAACACACAACTAAGAAGCAGTTGGCGAGAGATATGATAAATGGTAATGACGGTGAGAAATGTGAGGAAAGCAGTTCTGATGAGTTGACCTAATTGCGGATAAAATATCCAAGATGAAATTAAAGACTAAGCAGAAAAAGGCGAAGAAAGTAGTAAAAAAGAAAGTGGAAGAAGAGAGCGAGGATAGCGATGATGGCGAGAATGAGGAAGAAGAGGAAGAGCCTAAGCCTAAGAAAGGAGGGAAGAAGACTAGCAGTGTTAATGTCAATGTTTATGCTGGACAACCCGAGAAGTCAAAAAAAGAAAACAATGATACATCTAAAAGTTTTCTTAAGTTTTGAAACTTTTTCTAAAAGATTCATTACCACAAATAATGATAAGAGTAATAATTAGCATACTCTGGATTTTTGTAAGTTAATTCACCTTTTGAATTTCTTATAGCCTTTGCTCTTGCTCTGTAATTCCTTCTTCTTTCTTTGTTCAAATGGTCCAGATGTGAATATAGTCCTATGCGGTCTTTATAATGTTCATACCTGATATCACCAAACGATATTTTATTTCCTTTTGGTGTGATAACATCATATTTTTTAAATTTTACATTAGACTTTGAAAATCTCATTCTATATAATGGCCCGCATAAAAAATCTACCACTTGATATTCGTTTACATTACAGACTATTTATATAATCGTTTTGATTACGACTTCAATAGTTGCTATGTGTGTGGATTAACTCTGTGTTTAGCTAACAGACAGATAACCGCTGTGGATGAAAGCTTCAACTGGTTTAATACATTTGAGTTTTGTTCTAATTATTGTTTTGAAATAGAAAAAGAAGAAAGAGTAAGATATAAGGATAAACCATTAGGTGTTATAAAATATTAGAACCTTCACCAAAAACTCGGGTCGTAGGGTGTCCCTACAATGGACCACAAAAACAGCAATCCACAAAACAATGAACCCGGAGTTGCGGAGGCGGAGCCTCCGCAAGATAAGGAAGAACTTGAAAAACAGAAAATTGAAGAGGCTTCTGAATACACCATAAATCTAAGAACCCTAAAAAATGGAATACTATACTAGCCCCTGAGCCTGAACCATTAAGCCAAGTGTTCATTGACTTAATGGATATGTCTAAAATAGCTACTAAGAAAGGAAACAAAAACTACAACTTTGGTTTAGTAATGATTGATGTTTATTCTCGTCGTGGATGGATTGAACCGATCAAAAATAAAACAACCAGTGAAGTATTAGAAGGATTAAAAAAATGCCCAAACCTAAAGAATTACGTCCGACAACGGCAGTGAATATAAAGGACAAGTCGCCGAATACTT
Organism: Paulinella micropora; assembly: GCA_019918135.1. Lineage (NCBI taxonomy): Eukaryota > Cercozoa > Imbricatea > Euglyphida > Paulinellidae > Paulinella > Paulinella micropora. Next base: position 101,914 of record WBZZ01006850.1, on the reverse strand, counting down.
TAAAGAAAATGGAATTCAACATACAACTAACGAAGTAGGCGATCACCGTACTATGGGTATTGTAGATAGATTTATTAGAACAATAAGGAACGATTTAAATTTTATGTGGGAAGTTAATGATAATTTCATTTGGGTTCCTTACATTTATGAAATTGTTGATAATTATAATAATACATACCATAATACAACAAAAGCCACACCTATTGAAATCTATGAGTGCAAAAAGAAAAATGATCAGGAAATATATAGAGCCGGTCTTATTAATAAATTTCCTAAGGGCTCAACAGTAAGAAAAGAACTAGAAAGAACTGTTTTTTCTAAGGGTGATGTTCAATACTCAAAAAAAGTATATACAGTAAAAGGCCGGAAAGGCTTTAAGTTAATACTCGGTGAAAACGAACTAGTCAGTCCTCAACAATTATTAAAGTCCAAAATGAACGAACAAGAACCGGAAGAAGTTAAACCTCAACTAGCTGATAAAGTCAAGGAAGCAACTAAACAAAAAAAGACCGGCCACTTATTAAAGTCATTAGACATAAAGCCGGAAAATATCCGTAGTAGTGCCCGGATTAAAAAGAAAAAGGAAATAATGGATTTGTAATTTGTTATAATTATTAATTAATGATAATAAGACTCAAGAATAAAACTGGAAAACATTTTCTAGCTCAATATTGAAAAAAAGAAGAAAAAAAAGACATTTTGGATTTTATAATTTAATTATTATTTTCTTCAGCGACATCAGCATTTTCAGGAGCTTCGGCTGGGACTTGAGGGTTTGCCGCGGCAGCGGCAGCGGCAGCGGCTGCTGCGGCAGCTGCATCAGCGAGCACTCCATCAACCCCTTTATAAATTACGTCAACATTGACACCCTTTGTTATGGAGTTGGCATTATCGAGTGATTTGAACAGTTCGTAGCGGCCGTCCTCGTAAAGCACAACAATGTAATCTTCCTTTTTTGTCTCATTCTTGTAAGTTTTTACAACAGCCCTGTGAACCCTCTCACCATCGTTCAAAAGAGGTAAAGTGTTATCATCATATAGATAAACAAAATTGGTTCCTGCTTTGAACACTGCATTAGTATATCCCTTTTCCTGGACTTGTCTAGGGGATCTCACCTTTCTCTCAATGCCATTTTTTGCTCCTTTCTTTCGACCAAGTCTCATTGCCGCCATACCGCCGACTACTTCTTCATCCATCTACACAAACACACACACATAAGTTTAAAAAAACAAGAGAGAAATAGTAATTACCTTTGCTTCACCAGCAGGTGCAGGAGCTGGTGCTGGCTCCTACAATACACAAACAAAAATAAATCAACAAAAAAGAAAATAATTATTACCTGAGGAGCAGGAGCTGGTTCGTCCGCTTTCTTCTTCGGAGGCATTGCGACCTACACATACATACACAGGGACAAACTATGTATGTATATGTAGAGGTAGTTTAATGTCGTGCCCAGGACTTATATAAAATCAATTATCTATACGCTTTATTCATATTTCTATTACCTCCCCATACGTCTATCCCTATTTCATCTAATCGTTTCATCATCATACATGCTTCTGTAAATGTCGTTCCTTTTTCAATCATTCTTTCCATCTTAACAAGCTCCTCTGCCTCAATCATTCCTCTATTCTGCTTCTTCCAATGCTTCATCAATTTTATTTCACTCTCAATCTTTCTTTTCTTCAACTTATTTCGTCTATCCTCCATTAAGTCTTCTTCTATCTCTTCTCCCTCCTTCTGCTTCTCTTTCAATATTTCATTAATAGCATCTCGTCTCTCCTTCTTATTCATTAACTCATTCTTCATATTCTCAATTATCGCCTCGTCTTTTTCAATCTCTTTATCTGCCTTTATTTTCAATTCATTTAGTTTTTTTGCTGAATATCTACTATGAGCTTTAAACTGCTCTATCCACATATATTTATCTTTTACATTATTTGGAATAAGATTTAATGACATTATATGAGGGGTATGAATAAGCTTTATGTTCGCAAAAAAAACAGAAAAAACCAAGAAAGCACGCAAAGCATCAACGCACGCTTTCGTGTTTTTTGAGGGAGCTGAAGTATTGGCTGATGAATTCTATTTCATTTTTCTATCTAACAGAAACTTCAACAAAAAAGTCAAGAAAAATCGCAAAACCCGTTATATTTCTTTTTTCGCAAATCAACAGCTGTGACTGTGTTCAATGTTGAAAAAGGCTACGTGTATCATTTTATTAACCGTTTCCACTTTTTCCCGTCCGTTGCCATTTTGTCCCTGCGGGCCGGCCGGTGTGTGTCTCTGGTGGCGGGTGGTATGTCTTGAAAAAGTGTGCCGAAGTGCGACCCTATACTACTACTACACACACACATATATATATAAGTATATATATATATATACATATACACATATATATATATACAAACGTACATACATACATACATACATACAATGTATCGTAAAATTGACTGGCGAAAGGACCAGACGAGGCCCAGGGACAAACCAAGGCTTGTCATCTCCTAGTGCGTTGTACGAGATTTTTCTCCCTTTGCCCCTTGTCCATCGAAAGTCTTGTAGGGAGATCCCTGCTGACGGTAGGCGTTTGCTCTTTGCGTGTTTGTCCTTGAGGAACCATACGTGTGTAACCCACGGCTCGAAAACAGAAGATTCAATGGGGCCCCAGTATGAAGAGAGTAAAACAAAGCCACCTTTCAGAGAGTTGGACATGATGGATAGGTAGGTATGCTGGGAGCAGTGCATGGGAAAAGCGCAGGCTAAGAAAGGAAAATCATGCCAGGTTTTCTGCTCCTCCCCTTCGAAAATGTTCCGAAGTCGAAGAAGGAGTTTATCTGGTGTGAGGCACCATGAGGGAGAACTTTCTGGAGGGAGAGACGTAGGTAAGTGCTGGGAGTGGGGTACCGAGTTGTTGGGAGAAATGGACTTGGAGCGCACGGGCTCCCATAGCTTCCTCCGCCTCAGTACTTGCCTGAAACCAGGGCAGCACAACACTATGAGTGCTAGTACTCTGGCTACTCTTGTCAGCTACCGTCTCGTTTGATGGCCAACCAAGTGTAGGGAGGTGGATGCTCTCAAGCGAAGTGATACTGTCCATTGAAGGGCTCTGTGGTGGCGTGTTCGAGTAAACGGCAGTTGGGTCCAATCAGGTCACCTTTTAAGGAATTGATATGGCTGGCTCCCTTGACAGTTGTTTGCGGCTTCGTGTCGAAGTTGGGCTAGGGGTCGAAGTCTCCCGATAGGCAGAGCTTTTCTTCAGGACGCCTTTGAGAGGCACGCTCTTTGGTCGTTTCACCACCTTCGGCTTCTTCTTCACCACTCAACTTGGTTCGAATGATCGTTGTTGGTTCGTTGAGTTGCCAGCGAAAAATGGGTTGTCTGGGTCTTTGTTTGGTGGTTTGTGTACAAGTTGACACGTTGAGGTCTTTGTTTGGTGGTTTGTGTTCCCTGAGGGGGTTGCCACAACATCATCCCCCTCAGGGCCCCTTCATGCCTTCTGCACCCTTTGCCACTCATCTGATCCGCGGCGTGAGCAGTTGCTTTCCCGGTGGTCTTGTTCCCCATTGCATGCCGGGCAGAAGTGTGCGAACCGGCAATTCGGGTCGAAGGTGCATGGTTTACTAGCCGCCCAGTACTTGCACGTTGCCTTCTTCTTGTTGCCACGGTTCTTGTTGTTGCCGGTAGCCTTCGTTGGGTTGTTGAATGTCCGCTTTGAGCTTGAGACGGAGGTCGAAGTTGTACCGCCACGCTGTGCTTCGAACTTGTGTACCAGGGTAGCCAGATCGATCACCATTGCTTCCTGTGAACCGTTCCATTGTCCCACCTGGCAACGTTGACGCACTTTGTGTTCGAATTCAATAACTGAGTCCAACGCGAAGCGAGGAAGAAGCTTCTCGATGTTTGCCACATGCTTGTAATCGTTGATGGTTGACTTAGGATGGGCATGGGAGTAGAGCTCTGCATTGAATCGGCAGTCACACATGAAGGACTCTTCAGTTGGGTGGGTAGCCGTCCTGTTCTCCGCCGGAGAGCCAAGCATCCGTTTGTCCTTCTTTGGGTAGAGCATGTAGAGTGAGATTGGTTGGTAGCTATTCTTGATGTCCTCCAGTACTTCGGTCTCCACTTCCAAAGCACGCGGAATACAGGCAAAAAATTTTAGCATTTCACGACGGCGTTCCTTCCGCGATCCCAAACCGAGGTTGTTAATGATGTTGCTAGCGGCTTCTTGACCTTGTTCAGAGTCCGGTGCCGCATCCCTGAGCTCGTTGGAGAGCCTTTCGCCCAGTAGGGTACCAAGGCCACGATTGGTGACGGTAATCCGGCGGCCAGAATCGGAGACAGATCGACCGTCGTTGTCCTGTCCTATTTTGGCCTTCTTACGGACCGGCTTCTTGTATGCCGCTTCAATCTTGTC
>WBZZ01006850.1:75000-92500 GCA_019918135.1 Paulinella micropora | reverse complement strand
GAACCCAGTCGCAGCTGAGTTTGTAGGAGAACAATTCGATGAGTGAGTTTGAGTTACTCTGGCCGTCTGATACTTCGCTTATGGTCAAGAGAAAATGTCGCAAGCATGCAGGTGAATTTTGTTCTGCTATCAGGTCGTTGAGTGTCTTGACGTATTCGTTGTCTTCTGCGATTATTCCTCCAGCTACTGTTGCTTCGCAAAAGGAGTCGTATACTTTGCCTTTGAAGGTCTTGAGGTCGTCGTAGGAATAGGCTGGAACATGCTTCAGCAGCAGACCGACGAAGTATTTGTCCCCTGATCCAGGCAAGCATCGTTTCAATCTTGCGGTAGGTTCTCCTGCTTGCCGTTGTATTACTATGTGTGTTTGGCTAGAAAGCTAGTTCTTAACTGTCAGGTCCAGGTCTGGTCTGATGCGATACGGCTCGTCTAACAGCTGGTGGTCCTTCGAGTCGGTATGGTCGGAGAGAGGCAGAAGTCGCGCAGCGCTAAGATCTCTGTCAGTTTGGAGTTTATCACCCCGCGTTTCACCAGGGCTCGCTTTGATGCGATCGGGGTCTGAGATGACGTACACCGTTCGGTAGTCCTGGTACCTGAGATTGCTAAAGAGTGCGTTCACTTCCTGGTACTTGTCATCTGTAGCCTTTGGATCTCCACCTGGTCTCGCAAAGTAGCGTTCCAGCTGTGATAAACCGCGCACTTGGTTGTACCCATTCCTTGAACCCTGGCAACCACTCCTCCGCCTGCATGTGTGTGTGTGTGTGTGTGTGTGTTTGTATGTGTATGTGTTCAATGGTTTGTGTCTGCATGTGTGTGTGTGTGTGTGTGCTTGTGTGTTTGTGTGTGTGGTTTGGTATGTATGCATGTATTTACCAGGATCTGAGTGGTTCATGGTAGGGTAATGTTATGACCGCAGGCCAAATAGTGTAAGGATTACGGCTCATCAAAGTGTCGTCGGCCTCTGCGACAGATGTATACCTTGTTTCCAAATACATCTTGACTTCGTTGGTCTTATTCGTCAGGATTGCTTCGTCGTGGCCCTCGTCGTGTTCGTCTTTCAGATTGTAGTAGAAAGTGTATGTAAAGAACGTGATTATGGCTGGTAACTACAACATACACGTGTCCTTGCCACTTTATGAGCAGGTCCAGGCTAGTAGGAAGGCTGAATTTGTCGCCCTTCAAGCGTGCGTAGTCCACTCGCCCGAACAGGTCCCATGTGTTGAATTTTTGTGGGGCCCACGGATACTTGTAGTGACAGTTGTCATTGGTTCCCTTGATTCGCTTGGATTGTACCAGGCGTCCTCGGTGGTCCTTTTCTTTCGGTCCGCAGCGAGATGAATGGCTGTGAGTCATGTGAAGACATTGCTGCTCTGCCACCTACGAAACACGTAGCGAGCATTTAAAAAGTGGTCGTTGTGTATGCGATATGTTTGGTGTCTAACCTTGGGGTTCCCGGATCTTCGGCAAGTGAAATAGTCTAAAATTTTCTGTAGGTCATTCTTGAACACTACTCCCAGAGAAGAACAAAAAAGAACGTGCGCATGAGGTAGGCCTGTCGCCGTCTGGTATTCCCGCTTGAGGACACCATCGGATACGGTACCAAGGACATTGGAGTTTTTAATGTAGTCTATAATGTCTGATAGACGCTTTTCGAAGACTGCCGACCAAGGAAGCGTGTTCTGTCCAGTTAACAGGATTGCAATCACATCCGTATGGTGATTTCTTGCCATTGTGGGTTCCAGGTGAACGTGACGAAAAACGTTGGAAACTCTTTCCTTACATCTGCTCTGGATAGTGCGTCATTGGTTTAGCACTTTGCCAGTACGATGGTGACTTGACAAAATCGTTCTGTAAGTATAGTTTCTTTGGTCGTCAGGCTGAGACTCCTTCTTCACCCTAAGTTGGTGGATAGTCTGGTAACACAAGCTATCGTCGATCATTCGTGAATACTGGGCTAGTATCCATTCTGATCCTAGCAACCACATTGTTGGAGAAGTGGGTCGCAAAGCAACCTTTGTTGGCAATAGCGCATGAGGCTGTGATGTGCTTTTTCCTCGTCAGATTCCTTTGCGAAACTGAAGCAGCTGTCCGACCCCGTCCAGAAAAGCCATGGAAATGCAAGCGCTTCAAACTCCGGACGCACATGATTTATTATGTTTCGTTCTCCCCCTTTGGAGACTGTCACTACTTTCGCTGGATTGTTTCCGTCTACGGCTCCGTCAATCAGGGGAGCAATAGGATCCTTCGTCTCTCCCTCAACATGTGACAGGAGAGTCAGCGTGATCTCTTCTTCTGCATTCGGTTTAGCAAGGTCTCTTGCTTTGCATAGCTTTCTTGCGTAGTCGTTGTTGGCAGTTAGGAACGCCTCGAGTGTGTCGATGTATGACGTTCAAGCTGGTATTTGAGTGCATATCTTGCGCTCAGGAGTATACATGTAGTAGTGCACGGCCCTCTCGTCATCCGAATCGGATTCGCTGTAGAATGCGTGACCTGTTAGCAAGCAGTTCAGAGTTCGTTTATTTGTGTCTATTTCCTTCTCTTTCTCTTTTTCTTTCTGTTTCTCTCTCTCTCTCCCCATCCCCTCCCCCCCCTCCCCCCCCCCTCTCTCCCCCCCCCTCTCTCTCTCTCTCTGCTTCTCTCTCTCTCTCTCCATCCATCCATCCATCCATCTATCCATCTATCCATCTATCTATCTATCTATCTATCTAACTATTTATCTACCTACCTATTACCCCCCCCCCCCTCTCTCTATCTTCACTGCTATACCTACCATGAAGAAATAAGAAAAATATGTTTGTGACAGCTGCTTGGCCGAAGATGTTTAGGAAATCCATGTGTTGATAAGTCATGGTGAAGCACTGCTTGTAAACTATCATATACGTCATGTGCTCTCTCTATCTCTCTCCCTCTCTCTCCCTCTCTTCCCCTCTGGAGTCTCTCTCTCTCTCTCTCTCTCTCGTTCTCTCTCTCCCTCTCCCGCAAACACTCACATATTTGCTCGCTCACTCGCTCTCGCTCTTGCTCTGTCGCTCGCTGATAACATAAATCGTGCATGTTGTTTGAAGTTTTTTGATGTGAAGACAGCGCGGACGGCAGTCGGGAGATCTATTGTTGAGGGCAGTCTGGGCCATAAGTCCCTATTGCAATTAGAATTTAACCGGTAAACTTGTATAATTTCTTAATGATAATGACTTACTTGTTTCTTCCTTCCATGCAACAGTTCGTTGTGCCCCTTTCTCCGCTGACGAAAATTGCTCAGCAATCATAGGTGCAGGTCTCAAGAGTCACGTTGTTGATATCAAACCGGTGGACTGTGTACTCCTTGAAATTGATCTGTATATATTTGATTTTATACATGTACCCTTACCCTTACCCTTACACTTACCCTTACCCTTACCTTTATCTTTACACTTACCCCTACCCTTACCCCTACACCTACCCTACCCTTGCCCTTGCCCTTGCCCTTACACTTACCCTTACCCTTACCCTTACTCTTTACCCTTACCCTTAACCTTGACCCTAACCTTAACCTTACCCTTACCCTTACCCTCACCCTTACCCTTACCCTTTCCCTTACCCTTACCCTTACCCTTACCCTTACCCTTATCCTTACTCCCACCCCTACCCCTAACCCTACCCCTACGCTCACCTTACCCTTACCCTTACCCTGACCCTTACCCTCACTCTTACCCCCACTCTTATTCCCACCCTTTACTCCTACCCTACCCTCACCCTTTCACTTACCCTTACCCTTACTTACCCTTACCTTTACCCCTACCCCTACCCTTACCCTTACCCTTGCCCTTGCCCTGATCCTTACACTTATCCTTGCACTTACCCTTACTCTTAACCTTAACCTTAACCCTAAACTTAACCCTAACCTTACCCTTACCCTTACCCTTACCCTGACCCCTACCCTTACTCTTACTCTTATCATTACCCTTACCCTAACCCTTACCCATATCCCCCTACCCCTACCCTTTACCCTTACCCTTACCCTAACCCTACCCTTACCCTTACCCTTACCCTTACCCTTACCCTTGCCCCTATCCCTACCCCTACCTTTACCCTTACACTTAGCCTTACCCTTACCCTTATTGTTAACCTTAACCTTTAATCTTACACTTAACCTTACCCTTACCCTTACGCTTCTCTTTCTCCTTTCCCTTTCTCTTCCTCTCCCTTTTCGTTCCCCCCCCCCTTTTTTTTTCTTTTTTTTTTCTTCTCCTCACCTCACACTAATCACTCCTTTTACTTCCAGACCCATCTAAAGAGAAAATTACCTACTTTGTGTGTACGTAGTAGTTCGTGGATCCGGCTGGTAAAACAAACGTCCTAGGCTTGGTCCCCGAGAACCTGCAGCGAATGAACATATATTCTGTTTGAAAATGAGAATAAATTTGAATAATAGCATGTACCGGCGAGGTAGATTCGGTTGAGGAGGTGCTGGCAGACAGGACATGTACAGTCGGACTTCGCTCTTCAGCGCTGAAATTAGCTTGCTGAAGGTGGGGCGGTTCTTCAATGATTCACCTGTAGTTAGCAGTCTATCGATTCTTTCGCTTCCTTCGGCTGAGGAGGCGCTAGCAGACATGATAGTCTGGCTTCGGCTGTTGGCTGCGAAATAAGCTTGCTGTCCCTGGAGCGGTCCATCACCCTGATGTTCGCTGTTTGTTTGTTCTTTTGTTTTATTTTTGTTTTCCATAAGTTTCTATCACTATCCCCTACTTTTGGCTGGTTCCTGTTGTTTTTGTAGCTGTGTCGCGGCTTATGTTGTCGGGAGCGGGGGGGGGGGGGGGGGGGCTCGCGTTTGTTTTATTTTTGTTTTTCATAAGTTTCTATCGCTATTCCCACTACTTTTGGCTGGTTGCTGTTGTTTTGGTGGCTGCGTCGCGACTTATGTTGTCGGTAGCGGGGGGGGGGGGGGGGGGGGCTCGCGTCGCTTCCAGTATGAGTGTTTTTCCCAGCAAAAACACTCATACCGGAAGCAACGCGAGCCCCCCCCCCCCCTACCGATAACATAAGTCGCGACACAGCCACAAAAACAACAGCAACCAGCCAAAAGTAGGGGGGATAGCGACAGAAACTCATTAAAAAAAAAAAAAAAAAAAAAAAAAAAAAAAAAAAAAAACACTCATACCGGAAGCGACGCTAGCCCCCCCCCCCCTCCGCTGCCGACAACATGAGTCGCGAAACAGCCACACAAACAACAGCAACCAGCCAAAAGTAGGGGGATAGCGATAGAAACTCATGGAAAACAAAAATAAAACAAAAGAAAAAAAACGCCAGGCTTAGTTGGTTTTCTACCAGCAAAAAACTCCAACGGAAGTTTCTATATCAGAAAAAAACAAGGTGAGTCAATAATACCATGAATTTAACGACACATGATTAAAGGCTACGATGACCGCGACAACAACAAATAGATAGTAATTACAAGTATTTTGTCGGGGGTACTTGGGGTGTGGTTGGGGGGGGGGGGGCAAAGGAAGGGGCCGCGGCGATAGCGAGAGAGAGAGAGAGAGAGACAAAGCGAGCGAGCGAGAGAGAGAGAGAGGGAGAGAGGGAGAGAGAGGTGGCGATAGATAAAAAAGTTCAGGAGTATGCCAGGTTGGGAATCAGGCTTTTGCTTGTTGTCGGGCTCCTGCTTTGCTCGCATGTCTTGAAGAGACTGATCCTCCAGGAATTGAATCCCGTAATCCTCCATGACTAAGGCTAAAACCAACGCCTTCACCAGCACTTCATGGAAGGTTTCAGTCTGTATACAGACACATACAGTACTTATTAGAATAATAGCTGCTAAATCAAATGAGAAATACCGCGTGCATGCACTTCTTCGCAGACTGGTGTACTTGCTCGTGTCCCAACAAGCACAGCAAAATTTAATGATACAACGAACCAGCGTCTCCGAGCGATCGTTTTGAAAAATAACGGTTGTGAAATACCTGCGATCGCGACAGTATCACCATGCAAAATTACTGTTGATATGTGGATGTCGGAATACATTTGTCAGGAGAGAGAGAGAGAGAGAGAGAGAGAGACCTGTCGCATTGTCATTATGAGATGCCAAAATGCAAGTTCTTGTTCGAACTGGTCAAACATCTTTCTTGAATCTTCAGTTGACCATCCCAAGCGACTAGCCAAATGGAAAAGTTTTTCGCGAGTAAGCTGATCACCGAACATGTTGACACAGACCAGGGACTCGCCATGAACCTAACAATGACAGGATATACTACAAGCTACAGTACAAGCTAAGTCTAAAGGTTTTAAAAATTGATGGGAGTAGCATAAAAATGAAAGATTTTAACGTATTTTAACTATTTTAAACAAAAAATTAAAAATTTGAATTTCTAGCCGTTACAACTGTTTTTCGATCGTGAGCAATTTCTTGGCTAGATAGTGGTTTTTGCTTGCCTGAGCTTGGTTTTTCTTTGTTTTTATGTTGTTTTACATCAAAATCAATGTAAATATTTTTAATTTATTAAATTCTAATGATATTACTTCGAATTCAAATTCAAATTCAAGTACGACTAGAAATTTTTCAAGTTAGTCACTGGTGCCAGCCACTTACTTATAGTCGTTATACATACTCAATGACTACTTGAACTATGCATGAAATTATGTTAATACTAGCTTGTTCAGCATAATATTATAATGCTTTTGAAGCATAAAACCTTTGCGGAAGCTTAGACTTCTTAGTGAGTGACCCTGTTTTACACTAGTCACCGTGACACTCAGACTACTTGCCACTCACTTGCAATCGTTATACATACTCACTGAGTACTTGAACTATGCATGAAATTATGTTAATACTAGCTTGTTCAGCATAATATTATAATGCTTTTGAAGCATAAAACCTTTGCGGAAGCAGACTTCAAGTTGAGGTGACAGTCAGAATACTTGCTTATACATACTCACTGACTACTTGAACTATTCATGAAATAATATTAATACCAGCTTGTTTAGCATATTTATAATGTTTTTGAAGCTGCATAAAACCGGTGCGATAACTTCATATTTTTTGAAAAAAAATTACTAATATTAATAAGGTCTGACCAGGGCCGGATACTATGATTCAGTATTAATACTAATTAATTGTGACAACGTTTCAATTTACTGAAATTCAAACGATAGTAATATAATTAAATAAGAAAGTGACATTACGGTAGTTTGTAGCCATTTCAATTCATAGCTAGAGTTTCATTGATTGGAGTCAGGACTGACTGGCTTCAAAAATGAAGCGGTGACAGTGGCAGCCGGACCAGAGTCATGATAAATATTAGTGATGGCCATGGTGGTGGCGATATTGACTGCCATGTTTAGATGGAGTTTGCTTCTTGCGATAATGATGATCACAATCGCTTTCACAACTGGAGCTGTCACAATCATTTGTAGCTTCCACCTTCGACCTTTTGTGAGGTCGACGAGCCTCCGAATCAGATGACGAGGCAGCAGCAGACGAGAACCGACGCGAAGATGATGCGACCTTTGCCGCCATTGCTGCACCTTCTGCTCTGGCTAAACATACACACAACAATGAATGCAAGCAAGAAACGAAATGAATACCGTTGGCTTTATCCGCTTCTTTTTTTGCTTTCACATATCGTCCCTCCAACTCTTGTGCCTTCGCTTCCCACTCGACTGCTTTTGCATGTTCAATATCGAAGTTTGCTTGCAGCTCCTTGAACTCTCCTTGCAGTTCTTGTAGCTCTTCCCTTGCAGCAGAGTTTTTGCTTGCTTGCTCTAGAGCTTCATTGCGCTCACGCTCGAAATGGTCGCGCTCCTACCAAAACCTATTATGTCATGGGAATGAAACAAAGAAGGAACAATGTACATAGACCTGTCTCATGGAATCTCTGCCATTTTGAAACCTTGCTCGCGACTACAGCAAACAACAGGAAATAAAAAAGAATTGAAAATGCATACCGTATACATACCCGCTCTGAGTTGTAAACCTTCCTCTTTTCAGCCAGCTCATCCCGCAAAGAAGCGATCTGCGCAAGAATCACGTCAGCCTTTTAATTTCCTTCATTTCAGTCAACTGTCGGTTCCTTTCAACACCACGCGCTTCTGCTTCCTTCAGCTGGCGCTCAGCAAGCACTTTCCCCTTGCGCTCGTCTTCATGCAGCTTCAGTGTGTCGTTGACCAAATGCTGCATCTCCATCACTTCGTTCTTCCAACCCTCTTGCAAAGCTGGAAATTCAACCTTGACTGCGACAAGTTGTTGCAGCATAGTGTCGGTGCGAGCAGATGCATCTGCGACCTGAATCACCTCCCTCTTGCTAGCCCCGGATTCACCCTTCGGATGAACACGCTCCGCAGATCGCTTCATAAGCTTGGCCATGGCTGTAGTTAACATTTTGGCAGTGCTGCCATTCGACTCGGAAAACAAGCTAGCGGCTGCTTCGTCAAGATTGAGAATAGCTTGAAACTTCAGTGTCACGACAGCATGTATCCACTGCGGCGTGGTTGAAATCACCCTGATGTTCCCGTGTTTGCTTCTGTAGCAAAGAATGAAATGAACGTACGGCCGCCGTCGACCATCCGCCTCCTGCACGAGATTCATGATGATTGCTAGCACTCTAGCTAGCCAAAACGTACTGTTGGTATGCTTGACGGTTTCAGAGTTGCTTTCGCTTCGAACAGCAGCAGAGATGAACCAGATCCACGTCCCCTTCTCAATCTTCTCACCGTTCAGGAAGGATGCAACCAGGAGCAAAATACGATCTCCGTCAGCCTCCCCGTCCACCAACTTTGAGCCCTCCTGCGGATGATCGTACTTTCGACGCAACGTACACCCTGTATGCGTCTGGGGCGCCACTTGCTATTGTCTTCGGGGTGGACCAGCAGCAACTAAACGTAAACCAAACACATACATTGCTGAGGGATGTAATCTAAACAAATTTTACCTTGATTGCTGTTACGTCTCGATACTTGGATCCCACATCCAAAACGAAGAACTCGTCCTCAATTCCACATCTAAAACGAATATGATCGTGGTTTTCTTTGACCGGCAAAGCAATCTTCAAATCAGTATGCAACGGCTGGCCTTGAAGTAAGAGGTTTTCCTGCTTTTTGTCGGAGCTTTCTTGTGACACTTGATCATTGGAGTTGCTGGCATCGGTATCCGACTGCCAGGCACTTGGTTTCCCAAACGCGGCGTTCAAGGCGTGAGTGGTCGTGTCCACCACCCTTTCGCTTTCTTCGGCTTGACCTGCAACGTTAAGGCGGTTGATATGATTGTGTGGCGTATTTTTGATATGAACTTTTTGGTACCTGTGCCATGTCATGGGCACACTCTGTGCTAGCTTAGTTTGGTTGTTTTCATACATACTGCCTTGCTGTTCTCAAGTAGTTGAGCTTTTGGCGTCTCGAGTTCAACAGCCCTTCAAATTTCTCCCACCAACCCGAAAAACAACGTGCTCCGCGTGGGCACATTTTTGGCTGACTGTCCAAAAAAAAACACCGTTGCTGACTGGCAAAAAAAACACCATTGGTTTTATTAGTGTTTTCCCCGCAAAATCATTACTTTTTCCCTCCGCTTGGTACACCAGCCCATCCTTTATTTTTGCCATACTGTGGATGGGTGTTCTGTGCTCTGTGGTTATTGGTTTTTTTCCACATAAAATTGTCGATTTGTCTTTTAGTGTCTCTTTGCGCATATAATACTTTCACCATGTTTCCTTTTTTCTTTCTCCTTGCTTTTTCTTCCTATCAGAATATCATGAGGAAAAGGCCACGTCCAACGTACGAACGGCACACGGCAGAAGAGAGAAAATGGGAAGAAAAAGTTCTATGTTTCACTGCTTTCTTGGTTTTTTGGGGGTTTTGCCTTTGTTTTCTTGGGTTGGCACCATCTATTTGCAACGTTGCTTGCGTTTTTGCAGGCCAGACACGCACTTAACTTGGGTCTCCCAGCTGCAACTGTTTCCTTGTCCTGCTCGTCCACTTCTTCACCATCCCTGCAGCCTCAGACATCAGTTCCCCTCTCCAGTATTCTGGTGGATCCTTGCGGCAAGACTCAAAAGATAGTAGTGACGAGGTGGTTGCTGATTCACATAAGTGTCTGAGTGTATAAAAAAGCTCACGTTTGCATACCACAAGATCAATCCTCTACTATTTCAGCCATTGACTGATTAGCAAGATAGGAGTGAGGCAGGCAGGCTTGTTTCGGAGTTAGAAGCAGAATCCCCTATCACCGAGCTTGCTAAATATGGTTTTGCTGTCGTGATACGAATTTTACAAGACACACAATGCTTAGCCACGTTCACTCCTCCCGCAGTGCCCCCCATGTTAGAGCATTACTTGGCGAGGTGCAAAATTTATTTAAGCTGACCAAAGTTTCCACTGATTGGTTCGGTCTCAAAGATGTCAATGTTTTGCGTTCGTTTGCGGGCATGGACTTTCACACGACACCCATGGAAAATAAACTGATTGCGTTGAAGTTGGGAATGGATACGTATGGTATTGATGCCTATTTGAGCAAGAACCATCTTTCGAATGACAGACACATCAGAAGTGGTACTCTGGTTGTTGAGCGTTGTGTAGCGAGCAAGGTTTATGATGAGTATGCCAGTTTTCCCGTCTACTTCAAGCAAGTCCTTCCGGTAGCACTACACGTTCATTTCTTGCGCTTTTTCTTTTCTTTTTGTTGTTATTGTTGTTGTTGTTATTGTTGTTGTTGTTGTTGTTATTGTTATTGTTATTGTTGTTGTGTTGTTGTAGGCAATTGCAAATGCTGTTGCAAACGGGGAGGGTTTCGCTCATGAGCCCAAGCAGAAGTCGAGACGATCTCAAGCCCAACTGGAAGTGGCATACGAGGCGGGTGATAAGGATGTGTGGAAGTGTGAAGAGTGTTCACCCCCCACCTTCCATGTTATCAAGGCGGCATACCAGCATAAATGCAAGAAAGGGCCGCTGGCACTGAATACTCAAACAAGGCTATTGCTCAAACCCCCGCCTACAGTGCTTCAGATAAGCGTGAGAATTGATGATAAACCACCCCGCCTGCAGAGGAATCTATGTGTGTTTCAGGAGGAGCAGAGAGCTAGGGCAGCTTTTTTCGAATTTCAATTACGTTGGGGTTCATTTCTCAAACGACAGCTGACAAAATATCCTAAGGAGACTGATTGTGGTTGTCGGGCGGGTCCTCCAATTCCGCCGAGTAATAGTCTCTTCGATCCCGACCACCCTTCTCCTCTCTACATACCGCGTTGCAATCACTGCATGCGGTCACACCCTCTCCCGTTTGTGGCTTATTATTAAGCTTCAAGTTCATGTCTTGTTTATAATTTACAAGCAAGGCATGAAGTAGCTATTACGTGTACAAAAGTGTGTGGACATTTACTAGTAATAATAAATATGATTGTTACTAGGATTATTTCGCTAAGTCAAGGTCAGCGTCAGCCTGGTTTCACTTTGAAGCAAGCGAGATGCTTCTGGAGTCAGCAGATTGGTAAATTTCTTATTCGACCTGACTCTAAGCCCAAAACACTCATAACTCCACCAAAACGTTCTGAGTGGACTCAGTTGCATAATCAACTTTGGGTTCAGAATCTTGTCAGCAAACTGTGAGCAAAGTGCTCACATTGCAGAGGGTTCAAACATAAGATGAATAGGCTAGCTGAGCTGCAAGAAAGTGACGGGAAGAGGCAGTTGTCAGAAGAAGAGGAAAAAGAGAAAAAAAAGTTAGAAGTAGACATTCAAAAAATCAAACATCTTTTTTGGCGAAGGATGATATGAAAGCTTTGATGATGACTTAGAATTAGTCAGGCAAGATCCCTCTTTTGTTTTAATGATTTGTGATTTTTCACGATTTAGTGTGGGCGGTGGGAAAACGAAAGACTTGAACGATCACATTGCTGTGCTTTTGATGGGTGATGGGAAAGGGGGGATCAAAAGACTTTATGTTGACACCCTTCCCCATCATTCTGAAGAAGACAGCAAGAATGATTATTTCTTTTTTCGTCAAGGCTGTATGACATCATTGAAAGGGTTGTCAAACAGCTTCTGAAAAGAAAAATAATCTTGTGGTCAGATGGGGGCAGGAAGCTTTACAAGATAAGATTTTCTCTTACTGAGGCTAGCATTGTTCTTGTTAAGCATCCTTGGCTTGAGCATTTTTTGGCATTTCTATGCCTCAAACCATAGCAAAGGCCTTTGCAACTCGCATGCAGGTAAGATAGCTCAGATGGTGGCGTACATGGGCTTTCATGACGATTGGATATGGGAATCCGCACGAGACTTGGGCTGGTTAATTGAAACCAAGCTATCCAATTCCCGTGCGTTGTATTTCCAAAATTCAATTTGTAGAGATGAGAAATATCGTCACCAAGTGATTTGTATTCCTGATCTCTACAAAGACCACCATTTCGAGGCCACTATCATGCCGGGCCTTTTGCTAATCAAACAACTTCGTTATCAGCCTGCCACACAGAGGCGTTTCACCATTGATAGATCCAGTCTGACTTCGCAGCAGTTAGTACTGAATACTATCGGTGGTGGATCCAACTACTGGTTGCCTTCAGAGCTTGGGTTGCCTCCCCACGCTCCTCGCCTGCTTCCTGATCCACGCCCAGGTAGGAGAGGCTGACCTACTTTTGAAAGCCGACCCATGCATGTTTATCCAAAAAGGCATACACGGGAGTAAGGCCATAATTGGAGTATTTCACGTAGACGATCTCATTTTCATAGCCCCTAACGAACGCACTTACTCCAAATTTTGCGACCGTCTGGAGAAGCGGTTTCCTATCAAACGCCTAGGTTTAGCCAGGGAGTTTGAGGGCAAGGAAATTGATCAACGAGACATAGAGATAATAGTGCACCAAATAACTTACGCCAAAAAGGTAATTAAGTTTTTCGGGTATGCAGACAGCAAGCCTAGCGCTATTCCGGGCACAAAAGTCGACCCAGCCCCCATGCACGCCTCAGCCAGACTTAGGCAATTTTCCATTCCCCAGATAACTGGAAGTTGTTGTTCCTGGCCAAAATGATGAGACCGGATATCGACGAGGCCGTGAGCGCAGCCAGCGTATTGCAAACGGTCGATGCGGGAGTCTCATATGCACGCTTAGGCAAGTGCATCCGATACCTGAAAAACTTACGGGGTTTGCGATTTAAATCGGGCACAAGAACTGGGTTGGTTGAGCAAATTTCCGTATATCCGAATGCGGCGCATAAAGCATGCATTAAGACGGGAAAATCCAGAACCGCTTATGTTGTGTTAGTCGGCGGAAGTCCCGTGGCCTGGCTATCTAAAGTGCAAACAAAAGTCACGTTGTCATCAAATGACAAGGAAATTACCGCGGCTAGCGAAGCTCTCCGGGGATGGAGGTTAAAAATATTCTGCTAGAGATAGGATTAGCGCAAAATAATCCCATAGACGTGTTCGAAGATAACGCACAGACAATTCTCGCGGCACAACGAGGACTTTCAGGACCACGTACTAAGCATTTACTCGTGGAGGAGCATTACTTGAACGAACTTGAAAGTCTCTGAATCGTCAAATTCCTGAAAGTAAGTACGGAGGAACAAATTGCTGATGTCTTGATACTTGCCGAAGGAAATGGAATATGTGCTAGACAATTCACGATAAAGATGGAATAAAAGCGATGGTGGCAGTATTCATTTCATTGCAAATTGCGGACTTATTCATTTGTCACTAAAAACGGGATCAGCGACGTTTCCCGCATGCATTCATACAACACACGTAGGTGTTTGCGGCGCCAGAAGCGAGCCAAGTGTATGCATGAATGAATGACTATGTCATTGATTTAAGTAGCAGACAGATATTTGACTCTGCACGAGCAATCAGGTGCCTGAGCACCGGCACGCCAAGGCGCAAGATAGAATAGGTTCAAGGGGAGCCAACACACTTGAAAAACATGCTAAGTCAATAGTCGTTTCCGTACACGTTGACTCATCCTTTGTTTACATAGGTGGCTCCTTTCGAGACGCAAATTCTGACAGTAACCCATCGGGAAAGCAATATTAGGTATCAAAATGTATCTTTCGATCACTTTTTGGTCTAATACCACTTCCCCGGGAAGCAATGCGAAAATTTGAAGTCTTTTTCATTTGCACTTCTAAAATTTATTGCGAAACTCAAGATAAATTGCATATTCTGTCATAGAGCATTCAGTTGCGATTAGATCTTATTTATCGTGTAGTATTTTTGTGTTTCCATGAAGTAGCTCTCATATCGTTGTATCACATAGCTTATATGTATGTCATCAAGCGGAACTATGAATTATATATGATGCTATGTCCTTGCAGTAGTAATAGACCTGAAAGGCAGTATGTGAGTCGGACTCACAATCAGGTATAATAGAATTCATCAGGGAACTATAATTCGTTCATATGCATCTGTTAGCTATCGTTTTACTTTCAAACTATTTGAAATTTTGTGGATGTACTAACGGCTATAATTTTCAAAATAATGTATTATAATTCCATCAGTTAGTCAGAACGCATACCATAAATCTAGCAATCAGTCGCGGAAGAGCGAATGGTGACTGCAGCAGCTATTTCTGAAGCCCGTAGCTCCATTGGGACTGCGCGATCCACCCCTTGCTCCAAAAATTCCTTCGCGATCTTTCAGCGCTTACGAACCGCCCGACGAACGACGATCGACCAGATGCCGACCTGATGTATTTCATTGCCGACTGCAAAAATACATGGCGCTTTCTATTCCAACTGAGAACCAACTGACGAAACAGCGCCAACGAGTCGAACGACCATTGCGGACGTTTGATCTTCAGGCTTCACTCGAAACAGCGTGGTGTAACGCAATCATAAGGCGGCAACCCAACCAGTCTCGAACTATGAAGGTCGACGACCTATTCAAAAAACTAATAGTTCAACAATCGTAAGGCCAGCGCTCGGACAAACAAATCAAATGTACGATTAATCGAAGGCGATAATCGACCTCAGGGGTAGGTCGTGGTGACTCAATCAAGTGACAGTAACAGAGTAATGCTTCATTAACAAAGTCACTGATCGTTCTCTGCGAAGATTTCTAAATTTACTTGAACTGTTAGCATAGTTACTACAATTAATCATTTTGCTATCAATTTGCGTAAATATCTAATTAAGGGGGAGCGTTGCATCTGTATTCCTGTGTAATTTGATATTAACATTTTGCATACATTTTTACGTAAGTAATTTTTCACAGTAACTGGTCCGACAACAATTGCCTTTATTAATTGTGATTACCATTTGTCTTTCAAGGACAATCACTGATACACAACTTAGTACAGGTAATATTTACAGTCACTCAGTTACTAGTCATTAATATATCAACCTCAATCTAATAACGATGACGTGTCATTTCGATAGCGCAAAGTGTATTTCGGTTGTACTCTCAGCAAAGTTCCGTTCAAATACTGAAGAAGTAGCGTAGGGTTCTCTCACTCTGTTCAATAGACCGGACCAATCTGCCTGAATTCCTGGTAAGGGAATTTCAATTGATTAATAAGGTTAAAGTGTTACCGGATTCACGTCCGTGACACGCCTCTAAACCGCTACTAGTTTCAGACTTGAAATTTACTCAGAACGGTTACAGGTTTTCTCGTCAGCATAGCATAAAAAGATAACTGGCACTCCTTTTGGTTCTCTCTTCCTGTTGTCTGCTTTCAAATTGATCGCAGCGGAACCTATGTGTTTTACGTGTGACATGAGCGGTTTCTTCCTGAAAATAGCATCATAGGGGGAAATACCCTTGAACCTACCATGAGCGTTAGGAATGTTGTTTTCAATGTAAGTGGAATTCTTTTCCATATATGTCCAAAAACTCATGGGTAGACCTGCATCTAGGCTAGCGGCCGTACCCGGGCCTTCCATAGTCAGATGGGATCTCTCTATCATTGCTTTTGCTATGACCTTTGGGGCAGTGTAGAACTCGAGTTTTCCCCCTATTTCCTAGAGACC
Organism: Paulinella micropora; assembly: GCA_019918135.1. NCBI lineage: Eukaryota > Cercozoa > Imbricatea > Euglyphida > Paulinellidae > Paulinella > Paulinella micropora. The sequence continues at coordinate 76,579 of WBZZ01006850.1, read as the reverse complement.
GTTGCCTTCTTTGGACGACAGACAGGTGTATTTCAGTTAAGTCTGACCAAAAGTACAGGCGACACCAAGTCTTTAGAGATTGAATGACCAAAAGGGAGTTGACTACGTCCCCCAAATGTCATAGCAAAAGCAATGCCGTCATAAGACGAAATTACCTGATAGTCCAGCAGATTTACAGAGGGGTGCCGTGATAGTATTACCTCGCTGACAGTAGCAGGTTCAGTTACGGAACTAGTAAATTCTTCAACTAAGTGATCTAGCTGAGAGCTTTCATACTGCACAGCTTTCTCATCATATGACAATATACTGTTATTGACCGCTTCCATTCCACATTGCGCAGTTTCAGCTGTCTGTTTTCGGTGTAGTGGATGTAGCATTTTTGCTGCAATTAGGGCACCCGGTACGATCTTTGCACAGCGTAGGATCTCATATACACATTGATGAAGTTGCATGCCTTCCTTTGCTATAACATTAGGACGTTCGTACCGCAACGATATCCTGTATCGTTTCGGCTGGTATTATCCCTGTCGAATGGTCCAGCAGAGGACAGATTGGTCCTCAGTTCTCATGTTGAGTAGCTCCTCCAGGTGAGTGTTGGTGATGATGAAAGGATCTTGAACGCAGGCTGTCCCGTAGTAGGCGGGTGGAGGGACCACCAGCAGGTTGGGGATGTGAGGGAGCATCGGGTTTACCTTGCTTGATAGTAAATGAAGTACATGCGATCCAGTGCCCAGGCCTGTTGATGAGGAAGCCAAGCGAAGCTCCTTTCAGACTTAGGTTTTTGTTTGTGATCTCAATCTTGCGGAACTTTCTGAAAGTTAGTTCACTCATGTTTATTACTTTCAAACATTTGGAAGTGAGAAGCCATGCAACAAATTCATCAGAGAGTCCAACTGTGGTGATTGGTGGATACGCACTGATTTTATTATTGTTGGTTGATAGGTCCAGTCGAAATTGTTCTGCTAGTGATTTGATAGATTCCTCTTGCGTACTGTAGATGTCCTCTTTCGAATCAAAAGCAAGCAGTATGTTGTTCACTGCTGCGACTCCACATTCGAAACCAGTGAGACATTGGGATATGTGTATCGTATCTGTTCAGAGTCAGTCACAGCTGATGTATGCACCAGGAGCACGACGAGCCTCAAGCAAAAGCGTAGTAATCCTTTTGTTAAGACGCTTTCATGCTAGGTGCCCCCCCCCCCTCCCCCCGTCCATACACGCGACTGTTTGCATTCACACACCAACGTTTGACTATCAGATTGAAGACGCTCGCTTTTGGTCCAAAGTTTTTTTCACTCCTCTTATCGCGTGCGCCCGGACTGACAAGAGGGAGCGGATCTTGGCGCTCTTCAGTGCATGCTTTCTTGAGCGAAAAGTACGTCCATAGGTCATTGCTCTGAGCTTGCCGCGATGCCCCCAGTCCGCATGGTTCAAGTTACAACTCAATTGCAGCCGCGGAGCGTGCGTCAGTTCCTTTACCAATAAATTTGTGCATGTGCCCAGACATGTTCCCAAATGCATGCGATCTTTCACACCAGTAGCACACTACAATCACATTTTGAAACTCGCAGCAGTAGCT
>WBZZ01006850.1:55000-67500 GCA_019918135.1 Paulinella micropora | reverse complement strand
ACATACAAAGACAGCATCGAGCCAAGTGGCGATGTCGTAGTACATATTTAAATTGGGCTGCACACACACGCACATATAATATGTTGATATGCAAACACAAACACAAATAAAAATACAAATACAAATAGAGCATTAAGCCAAGTTACGATGTCGCAGTACATATTCAACTTAGGCTGTCCAGGCGAACACACATAGAAATAGGAATAGGAGTATGAATAGAAATACAAATAGAAATAGAAATAGAAATAGAAATAGAAATAGACATAGAAATAGACATAGAAATAGACATAGACGTAGAAATATAAATAGATATAGAAATAGAAATAGAAATATAAACGTAGATAAATAGAAATATTTATGCCGAAGACAGCATCGAGCCAAGCGGCGATGCCGTAGTACATATTGAACTTGGGCTGCACATACACGGACACACACACACACACACATACAAAATATAATTAGAAATAGAATCAGAAATAGAAATATTTATGCCGAAGACAGCATCGAGCCAAGTTGCGATGTTGTAGTACATATTGAACTTGGACGTTCAACACAAACACACATAAATAAAGACACATAAAATACGAATATAAATATAAATGCAAATAAAAAGACAGCATCGAGCCAAGTGGCAATGTCGCAGTACATACGCAAACGCACACACATACAAGTAGAAATAGAAACAGAAATACTTATATCGAAGACAGCATCACGCATACATGCGAACATAAATACACATACAAATACAAATAAAGCATCACGTGACGATGTCGTAGTACATATTGAACTTGGGCTGTACGCACACACACATACATACAAAATATCAATGCCAATACGAATGCAAATACGAATACAAATACAAATACAAATACAAATACAAATACAAATACAAACACACATACACATACAAATGCAAATACAAATACAAATACAAATACAAATACAAATACAAATACAAGACAAAGACAAATACAAAGAGACAGCATAGAGCCACGTTGCGATTTCGTAGTGCATATCAAACTTAGTCCACACGCGCACACATATAAATACGAATACCAACACGCGCACACATATACACATATAAATACGAATACGAATACAAATACAAATACAAATACACATCCGAATACACATCCGAATGCACATCCGAATCCAGATCCCAATCCACATCCAAAGCCAAAGGTAATAGATGTCATGATAATCATAATAATAATAATAATAATAATAATAATAATAATAATAATAATAATTCTAATTCTAATAATTCTAATTCTAATAATAATAATAATAATAATAATAATAATAATAATAATAATAGTGCTTCTATGTCAATGGCTGATGCATTTCTGCACATGCGCCTCCATCGTCTCACCCGTGAAGGGAGTACGAAGAATTGACGATAAGCTCTAATGACACCCCCGCAAGGGCAGTTCCAACACTTCCAGACGGGCCGGTATGTTCAATGAAAATACTGGTCCAGACGGATCGGTATGTTCAATGAAAATACTGGTGGCACCGACGGGAATCGAACTGGCGACAGGGCCCAGATGGTAGAACTTGACCACTGGGCTATCACGGTGTCCATAATAATAATAATAATAATAATAATAATAATAATAATAATAATAATAGTGCTTCTCTGTCAATGGCTGATGCATTTCTGCACATGCGCCTCCATCGTCTCACCCGTGAGGGGAGTACGAAGAATTGACGATAAGCTCTAATGACACCCCCGCAAGGGCAGTTCCAACACTTCCAGACGGGCCGGTATGTTCAATGAAAATACTGGTCCAGACGGATCGTTACGTTCAATGAAAATACTGGTGGCACCGACGGGAATCGAACTGGCGACAGGGCCCAGATGGTAGAACTTGACCACTGGGCTATCACGGTGTCCAATAATAATAATAATAATAATAATAATAATAATAATAATAATAGGCTTCCTCAGACTGTGGCATCGGATCCAAATCCTGGACATATGCCTCCATAATAATAATAATAATAATAATAATAATAATAATAATAATAATACTATATCTGAGGCGTACTGATGCAGCTAATGGCATATCCTCAACGGACATAAGCCTCCAATACCCTTGTTCGAGGTCCTCCACCCCCCCGTGTCAGTCTCTCGCCTGATGATCGGGGCCACCGATGGAGCTCCTGAGGGCAAGACTGCACTAAGCCGAGGTTATTCCACAGTCCCAGCAACCTCTTGCAAGACGTCACCGAATGTGCAAGTGCATACACCAAGCGCGGTTGCTAGAGCTGCCTCGAAACCCCACCCATAACAATCTGGTGTCTGCTGGGTCCTGGGCTATCAACCAACATATGCGGAGTTTAAGATCTTTTACGCGCGCAACGACCCTCCTCCCCAGCATCTACCACCAAAGGGTTATGAGTTGGCGTCACAGTTTAACGCCTTGAGGCCATTGGGCTGGAACTCTGTTTAGCAAGTGTGACTAGGTTTTTTCATCAGGATTTCCCTCAAATATGTCACAGTCAACACTCCAAGGCAGATTTACTAATAATAATAATAATAATAGGCTTCCTCAGACTATAGCATCAGATCCAGATCCTGGACATGTGCCTCCATTGGGTCACCGGGGTCAGCCGATCCCAACGCATTGTCAGAACACCAAACAGACATAGCAGCAACAGCAACAGCAGGGGCAGATGGGGGCTGTGAAGTGCATGAAGAGCTAGATGCGAGGGTGTTAGCTGAAGAGAAGAACTCGGAGACACTACGCTGCGCTCCCGAACCCCTCTCTCTAGCCAGGACGTCCACACTGCGCGGACGGCCGCGCCGCGCAACATCAACGTCACTTGGGGGAGAGGGTGGGACAGAAGCTGATGGAACCTCAGTGAGGTCAAATCACCTCCTCGCCCCCATCCTCCACCCCAAGCTCCTCCCTTTTACCCTCCCTAGCAGAGCAACACTCAGACACATATGATCCAAACAACACATCCAACTTTAGAGGGGGACGCAACGCTGCAACCCCTAACAACGCAGCAAGCCTAAAGTTACTGCGGAAGCGCGACTTCCCCTGAAAAAGCTTACAAAACAATCGTGATTGATCCACAGGCGACATATCATCCCAACCCCGCACAGAGCCCTCCGGCTCCCGCCCAAGCAACACATCCTCCACCACAACCTCACCGCCTACGACCTCACCACCCTCCTCACTCCCTCCATCCCCCTCAGCACCCCCCACAGCCATGCCACCGAGCCTCTGCATACTCAGCAACAGCTGCTTACGTCTCCCCTCATGCATGGGGCAATCCCATAAGAAGTGCGCAAGGGACTCATTGACATCATCATGACAACAGAAGCAGCGAGGGGACATGCCACTGACCAACTTGCTGCGGTACAACCGAAGGCGGTTGTTGCAGCTGAGCAACCTTCTCCGAAGCAGATTATAATGCGCATCATCAAGGGCTACCCATCTTGGGAACTCCTTAGTTCCAAAGACTTGTCTTAGGATGACTCACAGGCCATCAGTAAGATCGCTGCCTGCCTCTCGCTTGTCCCACATCAGTTGCTGCACCATCTTGACGTCCTGCTGAAGGGCCCACTTGTCCACAGTCGAACACCAACCCTCGAGGTCCTTCTCTGAGCTATTTAGGAGCTCCTGAAGCCCTTGTTGTAGATCCATTGAGTCCCTGATAGCGCCTTCGGCCTCCGCAGTCCAGTCGGATTTGACTTGAGATGCGATGACAGGAAATCGCTTCTCCGGTAGAACACGCAGCCGTCCATAGAACTTCAGTTGCGCCGCCCGCCGCAAACGCTCCGCACTCAAAGAGCGCGCCAGAAAGAGTGTAATCCACTTGCTTGTCTTAGGGCTGATGCCGAGAATCATCCTCATGGGGCGCAGCATTGCTGCCTCCAGCTTGGTGAGCTGCGATACGGGGGCACGCCAGACATCGAAGGCGTACTTCAGCTTGGCCCCCACAAGTTGATTCCAGCACATGAGACGATACCTAGCTTGTATCTCACCTGCACACCACAAAGAGTACCAACCTGCGGTGGCGACTTCAGTGACACGCGTAGCCCGCAGGGCCTGCTCCTTCCACTTCAGGTCGTCGGTGATAACCACTCCCAGGTACTTGTACTGACTGGTGACAAAGCTTCTGGCCGCGAAACAACACCACGGGCTCACCTCGCTCCCTGATACTTGGTCGTTTCGCCTTGCTCGACGTGTAAATGGGCATGATTTCCGTCTTGCCGGGCTTCAAGTTGACTTCCAGCCGGTAATCTTCCGCGAACTTGGCCACAACATTGACCATCTTCTGGAGCTCGGTGCGACTGTGAGCGATGAGGGCCACGTCGTCCGCGTATAGAAGTGCCTTGATGTCGTTCAGCCGCTTCACATCCGTGATCTTGAGGGCACTCGCCAGCCGATCACACAGCTCATCCATAAAGACGTTGAAGAGTGTGGGAGAGAGAGGGGACCCCTGTTGGACGCCTACACCCTCCAGTACTTCGGGGGTGAGTGCTCCATCAACTAGCACTTGCGACGAAGTCTGCTCGTAGCACCTGCGTAGCGTGCGCCAGAACTTGCCCCTTACACCCAGCTTCCAGAGCCTCTCAAATAGGCCATCTCTCCAAACAGACGGGAAAGCCTTGCGTAGATCGACGAACAGGACATACGACTCCCGCTTCTGCTGCTGACGCCCCTTCAACCTCTGCCAAAGGGTAAAGACCTGATCCGTAGTGCGACGCCCCGGGCGGAAGCCTCCCTGCTCTGGACGTAGCTTATCCGGGCCATCCACGAAGAGCGTTAGACGAGTAGCTAATAAGGACAGATACAGCTTACCAAGGCAACTAATAATCGAGATATCCCTCCAGTTGTCAGGATCCGTAGGATCCCCACCCTTGGGGATATTGACGATGATTCCCTTGCCCCAAGCTTTTGGAGTCCTCTCGGCTTCTCGAATCCAGTTGAAGTACTGCGTTAAGTAGCCATTGATGTAGGCGCCGCCATACTTGAGCATCTCGTTCTTCACTTTGTCCTCGCCACAAGCTTTGTGGTTATTCAGGGCACGTTGCCTTGCAAGGACCTCCTCTTACGTGAACGGCTTGTCCAGCTCTTCGCAAGTGTCTTCACCTACTTCGTGCTCCTTCATAGCCCGGGCCACCTCATCTCTGAAGCGATCGTTCCAGTGGAACTGCCGCTTAGCTTCGGCTTCCTCCCACTCCAGCGAGCCTGCTTCTGCACAGCACTCCACCACAACAGCCGCACTTGCCGGATTTTCCCGTGGCTTCACTGAATTTTTCCGAAATTCCTCCCACCGAGCGACCTTTTTCCGGCAGCGTACACGCCAGTGAGCCATCCTCCCTTTGCACCGGCGCGGAGACCTTCGTTCTGCGTGCCCCGCCAAGCCGCTTCGCGAGTAGCCAAAAGCGCTTTGAGGATTGCTCGCGTTGACATTTGACCGCTTCTTCCTGCACTTGCTTGAAGGAGGCGGACTTCTTGGCCCGAGTTGCCTTCCGAATTTGCTTGCGGAGCCGTAGCCAATTCAGACGGGCTTCCGCATTCGATTCATCCCTCCTGTATGCTGCGTAGGCCTCCCGGCGCTGCTGAATGAGCTCCTTTAGCTCCCCGTCGAACCAATTGTTGGTGAAACGGGGTCGTATACATCTGGAGCCAAGGACCCCGTGCGCCGCCATTCGGAAGGACTGCGCCACTCGCTCGGTGACGTCATCTACCACCCGTTGGCTGTCGGCACCACCCGATAGGTCAAGCTCAGGCAGCTGATGCACTCCAAGCTTCTGTAGGCAATGCTGGAATACGTCATCGAACTTGTCGCGTAGATAATCCAGCGCTTGCTTCGCAGCGTGATCATTACCCGAGACACCAGCACCAATAAGCTTATCAACACGAAAGGACCTGTAAGGTTTTGCAGCCCGCTTTGGCCGGCGCTGGCCGCTCCACGTCAGTTCGGCCCATACTGCCTTGTGGTCCGTATCAAGATCATCTTCGCATACTCCGAACTTTGCTCCAGATGCCAAGCCAGGCGACGCGCAGATGTAATCGAGGAGGTGCTTGCCTGTGCCCATGCCGCGCTGCTCACGCCGGGACCACCAGTAGGACCCTTCCACTGGGCACGAGAAGCCGCTCAGATTTCGCAGGCCCGTAGCGACGAGGACAGCCGCGAGTCTCTTGCCGTTCTCCGAACGTACCGGTGCTCCCTTATCATCGACCTCCCCGTGCTGACCGACGATGCCCTCCTCTTTTCGGCTGCATGCCGGCCCGAGCTTCGCGTTGGCATCCGCCACCGTGACCACAAGACCTTTGGCTCCAAAAAAAGCTATAGCTGCCTGCCAGGCCGCATACGCCTCTGACGACTCTTCTTTCTGCGTTTCCTGGGGAAAGTAGCCGTTGCCCACATAGATATCCTGAGCGCCGGTAACACCCGAGGCGATACGCAGCCACACTTGCTGCCGGTGGTCGACGGGGGCTGACACCAGGTTGCAATACGGACCAAGGAAGTTAGCCACCGCGAATAGAACCCCACCCTTGCAGCGATTTTTCTCGCTGACCTCCGCAGGTTTTCCAAAAATCCGGAATCCATCCAGGCTGCATTTGGAAAGTTGCTTCTTGCCCATGCGGTGCTCCTGAGCCCCGATGACTAGCCAGCCCTCGTGCTTGTAGAATGATGCCCATTCCGCCGTGCCTACGTTGTCGTATCCCGTTTTACCCTGCCAGTTGTGACTCGCGACGAGTAGCTTGAAGCCGGTATCGAACTGCTTGGAGCGGTGCTTCTTGGCTCGTTTCCGGACCCGACGGCCGCGCTTGGCTTCCGCCCTCGTGCTGCCCCCCTCTGCAGGTGCTTGCGCAGGTTGGTCCCCCACTGCACTGGCCGCCGAATGCAGGGGCACCACATGCACATCAGCACACTCAGACACACACTTAGGTGCATCGGCAGCCAATTCCGAAGACACCACCTGCACATCATCGACACATTCTTCATGCAGAGGCAAGACGCGATATCCCGTCGCAGCTTCCTCCTTCCGGACCGCCGCTTCCCCACGCAGATGGATGCGAATAAGCCTTCGGACACGTTCCCTGTCCCTGAACCTGCGCCCAAGGGCCACATTGACCCCTCTGCCGAAGAATTTGAGATGTTTGAGTTGCTGCAACGCCGTCTGCCTGCTGTCATCGTCCTCGTAGACCAGCTCCAGGTGACGAGACATTCGCTGGCCTTGCCACTCCATTACCGGGACCACCAGACCAAGACCGCTCATTTTGGAGGCGATCTCCTGTAGACTGGCGCGTTCTGAGAGCCCCCAGACAATCAGATTACGCCCGTCCTTGTCGTACCGATCTACCCGCCGGTACCGTCGAGGCGGCGGTGCCATCTGCCATATAGCGCCGCTCGCCTTATGTTGAAGCGCCGACCCGTGTGCCAGGTTTGGGGAGGAAGGATGAGGCGCAGCTAAGATAGCCTCTCCACGTGGTTCAGGAATTCCGTCATATACGCGAGCCCTCATCCTCCCATCCTGGGACATCGGGCCAGAGCCCGTCGAAGAGGCATTCCCACGGGGATTGTCCAGGTCTTCGGCGATTCTACCTTGTCCCATAAGGGCCACAGTGGTAGCTCCGTGCTTCGCGTATTTGTAATCCATTGAGAGTAGTAGACGGCCAATGTCGCTGGCCATCACCGCCGCGCCTCTTTACGCCGAGGAAAGCGCCCGTCCATGCAAATAGCATCGGCGGTATCTGCAACACACACTACACGCATTTCCGCCGGTGTCACTGGACGCTGCCGCGTCGCTTCGTGCCCTTCGGCGCCCGCCAGCACCCCCAGCGTCGCCAGAACCTGCCTCACGCACTACACACACTCTCAATCGCATCGCCAACGCCTCTACTCTCATGCCTTATGGACTTTCAGCTGCTCCTAACAATACACATCATGAGGTACGGGTGTCCCCGAGTGGAGCCAGATCGGACGGCGTGCCGCTGAAACTCCTTCCCCCACGTGGGTATAGAAGGCGCGAACCTAGCGGTACCTATAGGGTCTTACAGACAAGTATAGTAATCCCAGCCGAAGCTGCTCAGTTAGAAATGCAACGGTGGAGGGTGTGAATGCATGGGGCAAGGCACGGCAACGCAGCAAGGCACTGGCAAGGCATTGGGACCGACTGAAGCCCCTCTCCAACGTGCGCTCATCATGTGTTCCAGTTAGGCAACCCCGAAGAAGCGAAGATAGGGAGGAGACAAAACCCAGATAGGATGAAGATAGGATTAACATGAAGCCGAAATGGAGCCGAGTTGGAACAGGTCAACTCAGCCCCATCTCGGCTCAATGTGAATCCTATCTTCAACCCATCTCGGTACTGTTTCCTCCGAATGCTCACCTCAACAAGATCACCAAACCGGAACTGGAAGCCCCCAGGCATTTACTCGGCAGGAAATTCGGCGAAAATGGGCTAACCAGGAAACCAGACCCAAACCAACAGCCAAGAAAAACGAGCCAACCAACAATCCAACAGACAACCCCACAACCTGCCTGGCCGAACCCCTACCGAGTAAATGCCCAGTTGAGAGTTGCGCATATCCCGGTGACCGCCCTCCCCAAGCGGTCACCTTCGTGGGGAGAGGCCCAACCACCTCCTCTTCCCATGGAGTGCCATCTTGTGCACCCCTCCAGAATAATAATAATAATAATAATAATAATAATAATAGTGCTTCTCTGTCAATGGCTGATGCATTTCTGCACATGCGCCTCCATCGTCTCACCCGTGAGGGGAGTACGAAGAATTGACGATAAGCTCTAATGACACCCCCGCAAGGGCAGTTCCAACACTTCCAGACGGGCCGGTATGTTCAATGAAAATACTGGTCCAGAAAATAATAATAATAATAATAATAATAATAATAATAATAATAGTGCTTCTATGTCAATGGCTGATGCATTTCTGCACATGCGCCTCCATCGTCTCACCCGTGAGGGGAGTACGAAGAATTGACGATAGGCTGTAATGACACCCCCGCAAGGGCAGTTCCAACACTTCCAGACGGACCGGTATGTTCAATGAAAATACTGGTCCAGACGGACCGGTATGTTCAATGAAAATACTGGTGGCACCGACGGGAATCGAACTGGCGACAGGGCCCAGATGGTAGAACTTGACCACTGGGCTATCACGGTGTCCAAAATAATAATAATAATAATAATAATAATAGTGCTTCTCTGTCAATGGCTGATGCATTTCTGCACATGCGCCTCCATCGTCTCACCCGTGAGGGGAGTACGAAGAATTGACGATAGGCTGTAATGACACCCCCGCAAGGGCAGTTCCAACACTTCCAGACGGACCGGTATGTTCAATGAAAATACTGGTCCAGACGGACCGGTATGTTCAATGAAAATACTGGTGGCACCGACGGGAATCGGACTGGCGACAGGGCCCAGATGGTAGAACTTGACCACTGGGCTATCACGGTGTCCATAATAATAATAATAATAATAATAATAATAATAATAATAATAATAGTGTATCTCCTGCCAATTGCTGAGCCAAAAGGCCATGTGCATCCAGTCCTCCATTCCATAAGGAAAGTCTCCACACCAATCGGTGGAATAAAGGAAGTGACGGCATAGAACATTACTCTAGGAGCTTTATACCAATCAGCCCATGGAAAGGACCGATGGCCTATGTACTCCCTAATAATAATAATAATAATAATGATAATAAAATAGTGCTTCTCTGTCAATGGCTGATGCATTTCTGCACATGCGCCTCCATCGTCTCACCCGTGAGGGGAGTACGAAGAATTGACGATAAGCTCTAATGACACCCCCGCAAGGGCAGTTCCAACACTTCCAGACGGACCGGTATGTTCAATGAAAATACTGGTCCAGACGGAGCGGTATGTTCAATGAAAATACTGGTGGCACCGACGGGAATCGAACTGGCGACAGGGCCCAGATGGTAGAACTTGACCACTGGGCTATCACGGTGTCCATGATAATAAAATAATAATAATAATAATAATAATGATAACAATAATAATAATAATAATAATAATAATAATAATAGTAGTAGTAATAGTGTATCTCCTGCCAATTGCTGAGCCAAAAGGCCATGTGCATCCAGTCCTCCATTCCATAAGGAAAGTCTCCACACCAATCGGTGGAATAAAGGAAGTGACGGCATAGAACATTACTCTAGGAGCTTTATACCAATCAGCCCATGGAAAGGACCGATGGCCTATGTACTCCCTAGTAGTAGTAGTAATAATAATAATAATAATAATAATAATAATAATAATAATAATAATAATAATAATAATAATCACAATTACTAATAATGAACGATGTAGCATACATGGTCGCGGGTGGGGCGGGCCGTGGGGGAAGAAGGGCGAGCAGGCAGCACGCGCGCCATGTTGATAGGGGCCAATCACCTATGTAAAACATGATATGAAATGATATGAAATGATATGAAATGATATGAAATGAAATGATATGAAAATAATATGAAATGATATGAAATGATATGAAATGAAATGGTATAAAATAATATGGCAAGGTCGAGCAGGCCGCATGTGCGCCGCGTTTATAGGGGCCAACCACCTATTTATGATATGATATTATCTGCTATGATACGATATGATTATGATATGACATCTCAGGACAAACAGGCTGCGCGTGCGCCGTGCTGGTAGGGACCAATAACCTATGTAAAATATGTTATGATGCGATATGATATGATAGTAAATGATATGTTGTGGGAAAAGGGCCAAGAGGCAGCGCGCGCGCCGTGTTGATAGGAGTCAATCACCTATGTAAAATATGATAGGATATGATATGAATACGATATGATTATAACATGATATTATATGGAAGAAGGGCGAGCAGGCAGTGCGCGCGCTATGCTGGTAGGGGCCAATCACCTATGTCAAATTTGATATAATATGATATGATACTGTATGACATGATATGACATGACATGACATGATATGATATGATATGATATGATATGATATGATATGATATGATATGATATGATATGATATGATATATGATGATATGATATGATATATGATGATATGATATGATATGATATGATATGATATGATGTGATGTGATATGATGTGATATGATATGATATGATATGATATGATGTCATATGATATGATATGATATGATATGATATGATATTATATGATATGATATGATATGATATGACATATGATATGATATGAAAGAAGGGCGAGCAGCGCACGTGCGCCATGTTGATAGGGGCCAATCACTTATGTAAAACATGACATGAAATGATATGAAATGATATGAACTGATGTGATGTGAAATGATATGGCACAAGGGCGAGCAGGCCGCAGGTGCGCCGTGCTGGTAGGGCCAATCAACTACGTAAAAATGGTATGTAGTTATGTATGACCTACGTATGATTATGTTTGTGTTGGGAGAGGCTCCCAACTATGTATGAGTTTTATTCTTGTGACTTTCCTTGTTATATAGTAGAGACAAATTGACAGATAAGTAGCAAATAGGCAAGTTTAGTAGGTAGGTTGGTAGGAAGATAGAAAGTGAGTAGATATATAAATATAGTTACCAGTGAGCAGAGCCCAGGTGGTGCTCGATAGTGCTGATAAGTCCAATAGACGGATAGCGCAGAACGAATCGAACCACTGTCGTAGTATCTGCAAACGAGAAATAACGATAAAAGTCAGTAGTCTTACTACTATATATATTACTACTAGATGATAATAATAAAGAACGTACCCTGCATATGCTCGTACGGCCACGCCCTTGTCAGCCATTTTCTATCAAACAATGACAACAATAATAATAGATAGATAAAACAATGTCTCAAGAACAATAAGAAAATACCTTGATGTCTCCGAGAAGATCCATGTTGACAGGAATGTCCGTCTTGACACAACACACACACACATCATGTGATTGATTGCGATATGTCGATAGATAGACAGAGAGAGAAGGTCCATGTTGACATGAATGTCCGTTTTGACACACACACACACACACATACACAAATACATACACACACAGACACACAAACACAGAGAGAGAGAGAGAGAGAGAGAGTCTGAAGGCCGATATTGATAGAGATTATTGAAGAGTCGATATAGAGATTTTAGTAAGATATATTGGTCGATGTTGAGACACACACAAACAGACAAACACATACAGACGGACATCATCTGAAGGTCGATATTGATAGAGATATGTCGATAAATAGATAGAGAAATACTGAGATATATAGTAGGTAGGTAGGTAGGTAGGTAGGTAAGTAGGTAGATAGATGAGATGTCGCAAAGGAATGTAGTCCTTGCAAAGGAACGCAGTTTCACATCAAACAATAATTTGTGTACTGTGCATGTGTCCGGGATGGGAATCACGGGTAGACTGTGTTCTGGAAAAAGAAGAGGAGGAAGGACGTTGAAGAAAAAGGCAATCTAGGAATGGAGAGTGGGAGGATAAGGAAGAAGAGAAAGAAAAGGAAG
>WBZZ01006850.1:17500-40000 GCA_019918135.1 Paulinella micropora | reverse complement strand
TGTGGGTTTTATTCCGGGCTCAACAAGCGAGAAAGGGCACCCTGAGGGAACAGGATTGTGCTTCCCGTCGCTATTTCGGCATGTGACTCATAGGCGTATGGCTAGGCACACATAAGGCACCCCACCACGGGCCCAGCACACCCACACCATCCCCTAATTCTCTGTCTGTCGACAGATGGCACCCATTTCAAAACATCAAGCCCAAGGGAGGGTCAGTGACACCTCAAGTGGCCTTGGTTCACTTCGTGGAGTAAGTGATGAGATCAACAGATAGATAGATAGATAGATAGATAGAGATAGATAGATAGATATAGATGGATGGATAGATAGATAGATAGATAGATAGATAGGTAGATAGATAGATAGATAGATAGACAGACAGACAGACAGACAGACAGGCAGACAGGCAGACAGGCAGACAGGCAGGCAGACAGACAGACAGACAGACAGATAGACAGATAGATAGATAGATAGATAGATAGATAGATAGATAGATAGATAGATAGATAGATAGATAGATAGATAGATAGATAGATAGATAGATAGATAGATTGATTGATTGATTGATTGATTGATTGATAGATAGATTGATAGATAGATTGATAGATAGGTAGATTGAAAGGCAGGGCTTTACCGGAGCATCGGCTGACTTTGGTACGGCTGGAACGAGTGGGGGATGTAGCCGACTGTATGGCACCAGAAAGTGTCGGAAAACCTAACTTTGCATGTGTGCACATGAGTTTGTCTTTTTTGATACGCAGGAGTATATGTTTGTCTTGTATAGACTTTGCATATGTGCACGTGTGTCCATCTTATATGAAGGAATATACGTATGCAGGAGTATATGTTAGTCTTGCATTGATTTTGCATGTGCGCTTGTGTATTTGTTTTGTAGACAGGAATATGTGTTTGTCTTGCATGGCGGGAACGAGTGGGGGACGGAGGCGACTGTAGGGCACCAGCAAGTGACGGAAAACCCCATTTTGTGTGTTTGTGTGTGTGTGTGCTTGTCTTGAGTACAGGTGTATGTCTATGCATGAGCGCATGTGACCCGATGTTGCGTGTGTGCAGTGTGTTTGTCTGTATGCAGGAGTGTAGGTTTGTTTTTTGTGAGGGAACGAGTGGAGGATGGAGTCGACTGTATGGCACCAGAGCGTGACGGAACCTCATTTTGCGTGTGCGTACGCATTTGTTTTCTTGTGTTCATGCAGGAGTATATGTATAACCCGCCCCCCTCCCCCCCCCCCCCCCACACACACACACACATACACAGACTTCCAGGGAAAAAAAGAAAAAAGGGGTGCGTGCGATGATGATGGTACCCCATGGGACAGGACTGTGGCAGCAAAAAAACAACCGAACAACCTACGTACATATACTCATACGTAGATGAAAAGAAAAGAAAAGAAAAGAAAAGAAAAGAAACAAAACAAAACAAAACAAAAGAAAAGAAAGCAAAACAAAACAAAACAAAATACTACTACTACTACTACTACTACTACTACTACTACTACTACTACTACTACTACTACTACTGTGTTGCTGCTGCTGCTGCTGCTACTACTACTACTACTACTACTACTACTACTACTACTACTACTAACAACCATTGCCACGCCGCCATAGCTGGTTGATTATACGCGCCCAACTCAAGCCATATCAATTCGGCCTATACAAAGAAACAAAGATATAAGATCCCTACATACATACCTACATATGCATGAAAAGAAAAGAAAAACAAAGAAAAGGAAAGACAAGGAAACAACAACAACAACAACAACAACAACAGAAATAATAATAATAATAATAATAATAATAATAATAATAATAATGATAATAATAAGAATGACTATAATAATAATAATAATAATAATAATAATAATAGTGCTAGTGCTTCTCTGTCAATGGCTGATGCATTTCTGCACATGCGCCTCCATCGTCTCACCCGTGAGGGGAGTACGAAGAATTGACGATAAGCTCTAATGACACCCCCGCAAGGGCAGTTCCAACACTTCCAGACGGGCCGGTATGTTCAATGAAAATACTGGTCCAGAAATAGACCGGTATGTTCAATGAAAATACTGGTGGCACCGACGGGAATCGAACTGGCGACAGGGCCCAGATGGTAGAACTTGACCACTGGGCTATCACGGTGTCCAAAATAATAATAATAATAATAATAATAATAATAATAATAATAATAATAATAATAATAATAATAATAATAATAATAATAATAATAATAATAATAATAGTGCTTCTCTGTCAATGGCTGATGCATTTCTGCACATGCGCCTCCATCGTCTCACCCGTGAGGGGAGTACGAAGAATTGACGATAGGCTCTAATGACACCCCCGCAAGGGCAGTTCCAACACTTCCAGAAATAATAATAATAATAATAATAATAATAATAATAGTGCTTCTCTGTCAATGGCTGATGCATTTCTGCACATGCGCCTCCATCGTCTCACCCGTGAGGGGAGTACGAAGAATTGACGATAAGCTCTAATGACACCCCCGCAAGGGCAGTTCCAACACTTCCAGACGGGCCGGTATGTTCAATGAAAATACTGGTCCAGAAATAGACCGGTATGTTCAATGAAAATACTGGTGGCACCGACGGGAATCGAACTGGCGACAGGGCCCAGATGGTAGAACTTGACCACTGGGAATAATAATAATAATAATAATAATAATAATAATACTATATCTGAGGCGTAATGATGCAGCTAATGGCATATCCTCAACGGACATAAGCCTCCAATACCCTTGTTCGAGGTCCTCCACCCCCCCGTGTCAGTCTCTCGCCTGATGATCGGGGCCACCGATGGAGCTCCTGAGGGCAAGACTGCACTAAGCCGAGGTTATTCCGCAGTCCCAGCAACCTCTTGCAAGACGTCACCGAATGTGCAAGTGCATACACCAAGCGCGGTTGCTAGAGCTGCCTCGAAACCCCACCCATAACAATCTGGTGTCTGCTGGGTCCTGGGCTATCAACCAGCATATGCGGAGTTTAAGATCTTTTACGCGCGCAACGACCCTCCTCCCCAGCATCTACCACCAAAGGGTTATGAGTTGGCGTCACAGTTTAACGCCTTGAGGCCATTGGGCTGGAACTCTGTTTAGCAAGTGTGACTAGGTTTTTTCATCGGGATTTCCCTCAAATATGTCACAGTCAACACTCCAAGGCTGAGGCGTACTGATGCAGCTAATGGCATATCCTCAACGGACATAAGCCTCCAATACCCTTGTTCGAGGTCCTCCACCCCCCCGTGTCAGTCTCTCGCCTGATGATCGGGGCCACCGATGGAGCTCCTGAGGGCAAGACTGCACTAAGCCGAGGTTATTCCGCAGTCCCAGCAACCTCTTGCAAGACGTCACCGAATGTGCAAGTGCATACACCAAGCGCGGTTGCTAGAGCTGCCTCGAAACCCCACCCATAACAATCTGGTGTCTGCTGGGTCCTGGGCTATAAACCAACATATGCGGAGTTTAAGATCTTTTACGCGCGCAACGACCCTCCTCCCCAGCATCTACCACCAAAGGGTTATGAGTTGGCGTCACAGTTTAACGCCTTGAGGCCATTGGGCTGAATAATAATAATAATAATCATCATCATAACAACAACAATAATAATAGTAATAATAACAACAACAACAACAACGACAACAACAACAACAACAACAAAGAAAAGACCAGAAAAGAGAAGAAAGGAATATGAAAAAAAAAAACAAATGTGTGTAGGGGGGGGGGGGGGAGCACTGTCATGTACGTACGTACGTACGTACGTATGTATGTATGTATGTATGTATGTATGTATGTATGTATGTATGTATGTATGTTTGTATGTACCACACTAAGCAGCAGCACAGTACGCATGTCTTTTTGAGTAGCTACCGTCAAAGGATGCCTGTCCATACAAATAACACATAAACATGTGCATGCATGTACGTATGTATGTACGTATGTATGTATGTATGTATGTATGTATGCATTTATGTATGCATGCATGCATGCATGTAAGTAAGTAAGTAAGTAAGTAAGTAAGTAAGCATGTATATATGTATGTATGTATGTATCTATGTATGTATCTATGTATGTATGTATGCATGATCATGCATGCATGTATGTATGTATGTATGTATGTATGCATGAATGAATGTATGCATGCATGTATGTATGTATGTATGTACGTATGTATGTATGTATGTATGTATGTACGTACGTATGTATGTATAAGTATGTATGTATGTATGTATGTATGTATGTATGTATGTATGTATGTGTGTGTATGTATGTGTATGTATGTATGTATGTATGTATGTATGTACGTACGTATGCATATATGTATGTATGTATGTATGTGTGTGTATGTATGTATGTAAGTAAGTATGTATGTATGTATGTATGTATGTATGTATGCATGTATGTATGCATGTATATGCATCAAAACGTATGCACCGCATACATGCATACATACATACATACACACAACACACACACACACATACATACATACATACATACATACATGCATGCATACATACATACATACATACATACATGCATGCATGCATGCATGCATACATACATGCATACATACATACATACATACATACATACATAACATACATACATACATTACATACATACATACATTACATACATGCATACGTACATACATGCATACATGCATACATACATTCATACATTCATACATTCATACAACATACATACATACATACATACATACATACATACACTACATACACTACATACAGACATACATACATACATACATACATACAGACATACAGACAGACAGACATACAGACAGACAGACATACATACGTGCATACATGCATGAATGCACGCGTATGTATGTGTTCATACTGAACAACTAAAAACATAATCGTTGCTGCAAGGAGTTGTATGTACCTTGCGCGTTTGGACCAAACGTACATAGCCAGCACACCCAGCAGATACACTGAAAGCATCACGCCCAACCTAACACATGCATTATGTAAGTAAACACAAAGATTACACATGCCTACATATATATACGTATTTACATAGCCAGCGCAAGCCGGTATCACACCCGACTTACATGCATGAGTTATGAAGTCAAAACTACAGGCATACATAGCTTGCACACATGTAGACAGACAGACAGACAGACAGACAAAGACAGAGACAGACAGACAGAGACCGACAGACAGAGACAGACAGAGAGACAGAGACGGACAGAGACAGACAGAACAGACAGACAGACAGACAGAGACAGACAGAGACACACAGACTGAAAATAGCTAATATTCTATTAACAATATTTTGAGACATGCAACGCACGTCCCTGTGAGTGATAGCATTCAACTAGTAGTATTTCAAGTGTAAGTATGCACAGTCTTACCATCCTGCCAGTTTAGACGTTGACATGTTTTCTTCACTTGTGCTTGGTGGCTCAGATGGAGCGATTTGGGCAAGAAATCGACGCTGGATAGTCTGCATCATGTTCTCCACGGCTAAAGTACTGATTTAAAAAAGTACTGTCAAAGACACGTACAGTCCATGGAGAAAGGGAGTATGCACCTAGTTTTTGTGGCTTCAGGGGTGAATGAGCTAAAATTCAGCCCTGAATTCAGGGCTGACTCAGCCCTGAATTATACTTCAGGGCTAAGAAAGACAGGACAAACAAGCAGACACAGACAGACAGACAGACAAAGACACACATTCACAGAAAAGCACACACACACAGACAGAAACACAAAAAGACACACAGAAAAACACACACAGAAAGACACACACAGAAAGACACACACAGAAAGACACACACAGAAAGACACAGAAAGACACACACAGAGAGACACACAGAGAGACACACACAGAAAGACACACACATACAGAAAGAAAGCCTAAAATTGAAACAGAGAGAAACAAATGCAAGGAAGCTGACATGAGAACTCTCTCTTCTCTCTTTGTATACACTTGTGGCTTCAGGGCTGAATTCAGCCCTGAAAAAATTCAGGGCTGAGAAAAAATCTTCATCCGTGAAAAATCTATCAGCCCTGAATTCAGCCTGAACAAAAATGTTCACCCCTGAATTCAGCCCTGAATAAAAGCACGAACACTCGAAAGGAACACTCGAAAGGGATGAGCCTCGCACGAGCGGTCCGACAAGGACAAAGCGGCATGACCAGGACAAAAAAGGCTGATTTTTTTTTTCAAATCCAAATTTTTTCCTACCAACCACTTTGCCACCCCTTTTTACACCACAAGTGGAGGTGGAGGATCTATTTCTCCTTTCAACATGTTCACCTACTTGTTCGCCGGCATATTTTCTTTGGGCTCTTCTCTACCTTCTCGAAAGTACTCTCGATCGCATGGCGTTGATATGGCAGAATCTGCACGTGCTATTGCAGCAATGGTATCTTTCCAGTTTTCAGTAGCTGTTTCTTTGGCTGGTAGTTTAGTACTGACTTTCACTCAGTAATCTGACGAATGTGCTGCAGATCAGATCAGGTCAATGGAAGCTGGCAAAGAAGATAACTGCAGAACAGGCTGCGTCGCTGCCCGAAAGCTTCGACTCCGCCACAAACTGGCCTCAATGTGCATCCATCATCTCCGACATACGCGATCAGTCCAACTGCGGGTTCGAATCCTATCTCCTCGTTCGTGTTTCCTCTCTTATGTGTCTCCCACATTTTTTATCGTTTCCCTCAAATTTCCGTATGGCCTTCAGATTCACTATATGTGAGTGTGAAATAGATCAAATACATAAACAAACCATTTGATATAGTTGCTGCTGGGCGTTCGCGGCCGCAGAGGCGGCCTCGGATCGCCTCTGCATCGCCACTGGAGGCAACACATTGGTTAACACACACGCAAACATAGATAGGTAGGGAGGGAGGGAGGTACGTAGGTAGGAGTCACACACACACACAAACAAACCCTCTCATAACCTAAAGTCGTTTCTTAATAAATCAATCATGATAAATAAATCAAAAGAGTAAATAATGCATACGTTTGGTCGATAGGTCTCCTTATCCGCGCAGCACCTGTGCTTCTGCGCCTCCTCGGTAATCTACTCTACGTTTGTATGATTAGGATTGATGTAATACACAAGAGCTGCAATTGCTCATGCCATACAGGTAATAGAATGTGTATGCATTTGTTTTTGTTATTCATGGTAGAACGGCTGCAATGGCGGCACCTTGGTTGTGCCTTGGGAGTACATTTCGTGGCGTGGACTCGTGACCGGCGCAGGCCAGGTAAACTGTGTGTCTGTCTGTCTGTCTCTCTCTTTCTATCTATCTATCTATCCATCCATCTATCTATCTGTCTTCTCTCTCTATATATATATGTATATATATACACTCATTCATACACATACATACCCAGCTGTATATATATATACTCTCTCTCTCTATATATATATATATGCATACATACATACCCAGCTGTAATATATATATATATATATATGTATATATATATATATATATATATATTATATGTATATATTCATTCATACATACATACATACCCAGCTGCGTAAGCTACTTGCGTCGCTGCCAGGGGGTCCTATAGATAGATAGATAGATAGATAGATAGATAGATAGATAGATAGATAGATAGATAGGTAGGTAGATATATAGATAGATCTCTCTCTCTCTATAACATATACATACATACATAGATACATACATACGCATGCATGCATACATACATACATACGTGCATACACTCATACATGGAAACATGTTTTCTGGTAGGGCAATGGTACTTTCGATAAAATGGGCTACTGCAGCAACTTTGGAGTCCCTAATTCCGTATACCATATATGCATGCATGCATGCATACATACATACATACATACATACATATATGCACATACATGCATGCATGCATACATACATACATACATATGTACATACATACATACATGCACATACATGCATACATACACACATACATACACACATGCATGCATGCATGCATACATACATACATACATATGTGCATACATACATACATACACATACATGCATACATACACACATACATACATACACATACATACATACATACATACATACGTACACACTCCACATACATACATACATACATATATGTGTATTCATATATATCTGTTTGTTAGGCGGATAATAATCCTCACTGCCACCACCACGGCCCCATGTCCCACAGCTGTGAACTCAACGGTCTTTCCATATCTCTCTCTCCTTCCCCCCCCCCCCCCCTTCCTCTCTCTCTCTCTCCCTCTCTCAATCTATCAATCCACCCGCCTATATGTTGTTTCTGCAGGGCAGTCGGTGGCGTTCAAGGATTACTACCCCGCAGAAGGCACAGATGGTTCTCTCTTCTCTCTCTCTCTCTCTCTCTCTCTCTCTCTCTCTCTCTCTCTTTTTAATGTAATACATACTTTTCTATTCCTGTCCACAGGCTGCCCTGAACAGAAGTCCCCGCAGTGTCCCACGCAGTGCGACTCCACAGCAAAAGCGCCCAACGCAGACTTCAAGAACAACCGGTCGTGAGCGATTCGGAAGATAACAAGACACACACACACACAGCAAAAGCCCCTAAAGCAGACTTCAAGCAACCGGTCATGAGCAATTGGGAAAGTAACAACACAAAGGCACACACATACAGCAAAAGCGCCTAACGCTGACTTCAAGAACAATATGTAATGATCGATTCGGAAGATAACATCACACACACACACACATACAGACACACACACAGCAAAAGCCCCTAACGCAGACTTCAAAAAGAATGGGTAATGATCAATTTGGAAGATAACACACACACACACAATATACAGCAAAAGCCCCTAACGCAGACTTCAAGAACATCAGGTAATGACCACCACCAACAACAACAACAACACACACACATACACACACACATACACACACACACACACACATACACACACACACACACAAGAGGGTGGATCAGCATGTAAGTGTTTATGCATGTATGTGCACATATGTAATCATGTAAGTAATGTATGCATGATGTTAGGTATTGGTTTCGAGGTGGAATCACCATCCAGCCCAACGAGTACGTATACACATCATCATCATATCATCATGATCATGATCATCATCGTCAGTATTGTCATCATCATCATCACTGTTTTCCTTGTTGTGATTAGTTGGATTGCTTGGATGGTTGGCTGGTTGCTTCTTGCTTGTTTGCTTGGTTGGTTCAAATCTATTCCTTCCAAATGACTGTTTCTGTGTTTTGTGTCTGCAGCGCCGACACTATTGCATACTCCATCATGAAAAATGGCCCAGTGGAGGCTGCCTTCACCGTCTACGAAGATTTTGAAGATTACACTTGCGGTCTCTCTCTCTCTCTCTCTCTCTCTCTCTCTTTCTTTCTCCGCTGCTCCTTCGCTGTTAACGCTAACATAAAATCTATGTATAGGTATCTACAAAAACACTACCAGCGTGGAAAAGGGAGGCCACGCTATCAAGATCGTAGGCTGGGGGGTGGAGAACGGCGTCAAGTACTGGAAGGTCTGTCTGTCTGTCTCTCTCTCTCTCTCTCTCTCTCTCTTTTCCTCTTCCCCTTCTCTTTTTCTACCATGTGTGTGTGTGTGTGTGTAATATGAATAGGTACAGAACTCCTGGAACCCCACGTGGGGAGAGCAGGTCAGCATGTCGTTTGTCATTCATTTTATATTGGCATATACATGTAATTTTACATTTATATACAGAAGCGTAGAGAGAGAGAGGGAGGGAGGGGGGAAAGAGATAGAGTGAGCGCTGTAACTATTTGTCTTTTATCCATACTATTTAGGGTTATTTTCGCATCGAAAAGGGAGTAAATATGTGCGGCATCGAATCGCAGGTTAAAGAATCGATCCCTCATTATCACCTCTATCATGTGCCATATCTACCTGTCTGTCAACCAATCAATCAATCGATCACCCCCTTTTATCTATCTATCTATCTATCTATAATCTATTGATCTAGGTTACCTCATCCTCTGAAGGGGCGATCTGGTATGGACCCGACGGCCAGCTGACTGGCGACAACGCCTATTCCCCTTCTTTCAATTTCAAGAGGATATAAGCCATTATCTCTGCCAAGGACAGTACACATTTATGCCAAGCTCTTCGTTTGTTGCTGCCCTGTGCATTTGTCGTAGTCAACGACGTTCGAGATGCAAAATCATCCAACTTTGAACCCACCTTTTTTCCGTTGATATTTGAGGTACAAAAATGCTGAACATTTCATTTGAAAACTACTGTACGGAAAACAGAATGGTGATATCAAAATGGCATGCTTTTCCTCTGGAATGTTGATAAGCTTAGTATAATCGCAGAAGACTGACAACTTTTGACAGATTCTGGATAGCTTACACCAGTGCATGATCTCAATATGCCTCATAATATCACCATGCAGTATGCATACTTAGTATATTTGTGTTCGCAATTTTGGAATATTGTCTGTATATACAACTCATATGTTTCCTTTGAAAAAGCTTGGCTTGGGAGCCCTTGCAAGCACGCGACGGTTCAGCTTGAGGCCCGAGTCTATCCATCCTTCCATCTATCCATCCCTCTTGCCCCGCTTCGTTTCCTCTTTTTTTACGCAAGCACTGTTTTAATAAAATACTTGCCACTCGTAAAAGTTGAGTGGGAAGACGAAGAGATAGAATGGAAGAGTTAATTAAGAGGTGAAGCGTAAAAAGAAAAAAAGAAAAATTAGCGGAGAATGCAGCTCAAAGAGGTAGAAAGAAAAAGGGAAATCGAGGAGAGAAAGGTAAGGAAAACTAGTAAGGGTAAAAAAGCAGTGGTAAGATTTCGGGTCCGACAGAGCCGAGGTGTAATAGATGTAGTTAGAAAGGTGTTTTGGCCCGCAGGGCATGTGTACCTGAAGCAGTGGGGGGGGTGCCCCAACGCCGACCCCACCTCGCCGCGCTGTCGCGACAGCGCGGCAAGGCGGGGTCGGCGTAGGGGGGCCCTTTGCCGTTTATGATACTTAATTTTACGAACACTATGGTTTTATTACATTTAATTTTACACAAACACTAACTTCTATTGCTGTTGACATTCAAGACAACAAAAAAAAATTGATTTTTCTGTTTTGGTTGGAATTTCAGTTTTGGTTGGAATTTTGATTTTCGGTGAAAATTTGAATTTTTCAAATTAACTGCTATATTCGTCCGCAAAATATCGTAAATTTTCGCGAAATGTTACCGTTAAATTTGAAAATTTGAATTTTTGTCACAAAAATGAAAAACTGTCACAAAAATGAAATCTGACACAAAAACTGAAAACTAATTTTTTGTTGGCTTGAATGTCAACAGCAATATAAGAGAATACTTTCCCTTGGTACGGATAAATTTAAACGGAAGTATACGTATTAATATCAAAGAAACTAAATGCAAATAATGTTAATAATTAAATGATTAATATTTCTCTTGTAGTACGTGAACTGTTATGCTCCCCCCCCCCCTCTGGCGGAGAAGAAGGAAAGAAGCAGAAGAGATAGATAGATTATAAAAACGGAATTGGGAAAAAGTATACCTTGTTCCGTTTCAAAGGTATACTTTGGTGAATCATCTGGTGAATCGTGATTCACCTATCTAAGTCAAGTTTGTTGTGAAATCTGTAATGCCCCCAACGATAGCTCGAAAAAAAGTCGGTAATACAACCAAACACAGTCCTCAAGAATGAGAATGATGTCTCGGGCGTTGTATTAGCTCAGTGAAGCCAAAAAGGAAAACGGCAACAGACCAGGAATAAAACTGCATCAGGTCCAATCCGGACAAATAATACTGAAAAACAAGCTGGTGCACCTGTCACCAGGAAAAGGTATTTTTTACCGGCTATCCGGGGGGTGATGCCTCCAGTACCCACTCCCGATTTTATGACGGAAATAGCATTTTCGTCATACACCTTCTGATTTCTTTCTGCAAATAGTATGCGCTATGGAGTCATGCCACACAGCGCATCGACCCACGGATAGACGCTAAAAGACGATAAATATATCCTCATACTGCACGTCAAAGCGGATTCTCTAGCCTTTCTTGTAAATTTTGAACTCCTTCCCCTCAATTTCTTTTTTTTTTTTTTTTTTTCGGCAGTATGTCAAGAACAAACGTACTATTAATAAAAAATACAAGCAACGTGGTGCTGTAGTACGATTCCCCCTTTGATCTCCTTCTTCTTCTTATCATTATCATTATTATTATTATTATTCACAGGGAGATCGTAAGTACATTGTCTTTTTTAATGACATACCCTTGTATAAGGCGGATATCCTATGATATAGTATTAGGGGGCCAGTCCTAATAGCTATATCCGAAGTCGAGGTGTATGTACCCGACCCTGCGATATACCGACACAAGTAGAGATTGACCGTGCTCAGGTACGACAGTATATAATCTATCGTAAAAAATAATTTAATGAAAGTTTCAGAGAACATTTCATTTTCGAGAACATCATCCCAGGACTTGGAAAGGGTCATACCCGGGAACACCATCGCTCAATACACTAGCGATCCCCGTATACGGTGTAGTATCATCGTCGATCGACCTTTCGCACTCGTATGTTGCGATCGAATGCCAAGTTATATCACTGAGTCTTTTTAATATTCATATTGATAACTGATGATGCATGATCAAATCATGATACGCCGTGGGCAATCAATCAGTTTGTTTGAGACGCATAAAGAAAAATAGTTTCTTTGTCACTGCCTTCGTCGTCTGGCGCGGATTTCTTTGCCTGGTGGAGGACCACCAACAAAAGTCAGATCGAACTTTGACTGTTCGAGAATGTCCCAGATCTTATTAGGGATTCCGCCCAACGATAATTCAAAAGGGACATCAAGCACTCCTCTTGGCAGTGTCTGAATGGTCCACGCAGTGTAATCCTTGTCTCTGGGAGTAATTGTATCATCCCATGTCTCGAGACTTTTTGCGTCTTTATATACTGGCAGATAATGTCTTGCCTTTGGATCCTCAACCGGGTCCATACTTCTCCAGAACTGGAGTATCGGTTGTACTATCTTTGCGGCTGATGATATTTTGAGTGTCCGTGTGACACGCATCTGTCGTGGGACCGCCACGACCCGCATCAAGTATAAGTCTGAGAGAGTGTCATCAGCGACATGTTGTTCCGCTGGTCTCATCAGATAGAAAGCATTTTTCACCCATGCGATGGTTGCTATCGCATCGCCTTCCTTCCATCGCTCATGGACAATCTCAACGTTGCCCGCGTTTGGGTCAGTGTCCGTCCCCTCCTCCTCCTGGTGGACGTCCTTTGATCTCATCGACCTCATCGCCTTCCTCGGTTGGTCGTTGATAAGATCATTCCGCGCTCTCCTTAGCTGCGCCTCTGTGATCTTCTCCTTCTTTCCGCTATGCTCTCGCGGAGACTTGGACTGAGTCCCCACCGCGCTTATGCGGTCAGTCTTCTCCTTGCTGTCCACCTCACTCTCCTCCTTCTCAGCTATCGGTGCCCGATAAGCATCGTCTTGGTCTATGCCAGCCTCCTTGTGGATGGGCGGCACCTCTTTGAAATCATCCTTCATCCGTTTTAACGCCTCCTCAACGGATTCATCTTCCAATAAGAAGGGATCATACTTAATCAGCCTTCTTACGTTCACAATTTGCACCTTCCCTCTACCCCTGATCTTGTAATTCAGAGGTCCCGTCTGTTCCATAATCTGATAAGGTCCTTTCCAGTGAGTGAACAGCTTAGAGCTGACTCCTTTCGGGACCTGAGGATGGTACAACAGTACCATATCCCCGACCTGGAACTTGATCTGATCCAAGTGCGCTTGTCGCATCCCTTCAGCATCAGTCTTTCGGCGCTCTGCCCTCTATGCGCCCTGACTATTTGTTCCGCCTCCATCTTCACTCTAAGTCTCATCCCAAACAACTCATCCGCATCCGCCCAAGTGTCTTTTGGGTGAAGGAGCGAAGTCGGGATATCAGGTTCACGCCCATATACTAACTGACATGGCGAGATTGAGCTCTTCGAGCCTCCTAACGCCGTAGAGGGTAGACAGTTCATTGCAAACGCAAATGATGGTGCTGCCTCGACCCATGCTCTTTGATTCTCCTTCTTCGTGCAATACATCTTTAGCGAGGCTTTGAGGGGTCTGTGTACCCGCTCGATTTTCCCATTTGCTCGCGGGTTATAGGCAGTAACATATTGCCATTTCATCCCGTAAAATTTAAATAGTGTGTCGATGACCTCGCTATTAAAGTCCGAGCCTCGATCAGAACATATCTTTCTTGGTACTCCGATCTGTGAGATGATCCTATCGATCAGCGCCTCGGCCGTCGTCTTGCCGGTAACGTCTTTGACAGGGATGATCCACACATAGTTGGTGGCTCTGTCAATAGCCGTAAGGAGGTATTTGTAACCATCCTTCGATTCTGGGAAAGGTCCCACATGATCAATGTGTATAAACTCAAACATCCCCGCATGAAGAGGAAATTCGCCAATCAGGCCGAAATTTGCCTTCAGTGGTGTTTTGTTTATCTTGCACGGGATGCATGCATCCACCGCCTGATCTATCTCCTCCTTCATCTTCTTCCACCAGAATCGCCTCGCTACGAACATATGAGTTCGTTGTCGACCCGGATGCGCCAAAAGTGGGCAATTGTGGGCTGCGACAAATATAAATCGTCTCAGACTCTCCGGTACCCAAAGGGTCCATTTGTCCGGCTGTGACGCATAGCGACCGTGAAGGCCCTTGTACCACAGTAGACCATCTCTCCATCCCATCTCCTTCATCTGATCTTTGATCGCTTTCGTCATCCGTAGCTCATCCGGGTTCTGATATAACTGTATCAGTTCTTTAAACTCCGGATCTTGAGCCTGTTGTTGCCTCCATGCGGTAGGCGAGGCTATATGGATAGTACCATCTTCTAGCCGTACCCCGATTCTTTCCGGGTCATCGTCTAGGTCACTTCTCCGCTCTTGAGGAGGCTCCGCATAAACTTCCTGCGTCTCCTCTTCCTCTCTTATGTTCGCCTTCGCATTCTCATATACCTCATAGGACCACTCAGCGTCCTCCTGGGTATGTAGCTCACAACATATCCCGTGATCCGGGCCTTGTGGACTGTACCGTAGACCTGTGCGGTCATATCGGACTCCACTCGCCATCTCCATCGCCTCAATGTGGCTGACCTCATACA
This sequence comes from Paulinella micropora, assembly GCA_019918135.1. NCBI lineage: Eukaryota > Cercozoa > Imbricatea > Euglyphida > Paulinellidae > Paulinella > Paulinella micropora. The sequence continues at coordinate 24,813 of WBZZ01006850.1, read as the reverse complement.
CCTTGTCAGTGGACAAGTCTTCCATCTCCACCGTGGACACCAACGCCGATACTTCTGAGTTAAACTCTAGCCTAGAGAGGCTATCAGCGACCACATTTCGCCTTCCCGGTAGATGGACCATTGTAAAATCGAAACAAGACAAGAACGCTTGCCACCGCGCCAGCCGTCCCGTCTGTTCATGATTCATCAACCATAACAGGTTATGATGATCAGTTCTGACAGTAAATTGAGGTCCTCCCCACAAATACTCTCTGAGCCTCTTGAGGGCCCATACCACCGCTAACGCCTCTCTTTGCCTTGTGCAATAGTTTCTCTCCGCCGCACACAACTTCCTACTAATAAACATGATTGGGCGTAATTTCTTCTCCTCATCCTCTTGTTGTAATACAGCCCCAATCGCACACTTAAAGTCGGGCATCGTTAACACCAGTCCTCCGTCTTTCGGGTCTTTGTAGATGAGATCTTTGAGCGCATGAAACGCTTGCGAAGCCTCTTCGTCCCACTTCTCAAAGTCTCCAAAATCTATCATTTTCTCCAACTTAGCCCGTGTTGCACCCCAATCGGGTATAAACTGGCTATAGTATTGCGCCATCGCAAGGAATGAGTGCAATTCAGTGCGGTTCTTCGGTATCGGTCGATTCATAATCTCCTCCCTCTTCTCTTTGGATATCGAGACTCGATTATGGGAGATCTCGTACCCTAAGTATGTCACACTCGTCTTGGCAAGTTGACACTTCTTTAGATTGCACTTCAGGCCAAAAGCTCCGATGCGCCTGAATATATCGGACAAATGATCGATATGCTCCTCCATTGTGTTAGAGTATACGATAATGTCATCGATATAGCAAAATGCATATTCTCCCGCCTTCTGTCCCCGCCTTCTCATAAAGCCACCGTCAGACAAATCATCGTACTGACTGCTCAACATCTTCTGCATCGCCTTCTGGAAAAGTCCTGGGGCTTGCTTGAGGCCCATCGGAAGCACTTTCCATTGGTATATTTCCGTACCCACCACAAACGCCGTCAGCCATCTGGACTTTTCCTCCAGTGGTATCTGCCAGAAGCCATTCTTAAGGTCAATGACCGAATAGAATTTTGCATTCCGCAGTACTCTCCTTCCTTCTTCTAATGTCGGGAGAGGATTTCTCTCTTCCTCCAGCACCTTGTTAACACGAGCATAGTTAACTGTCAGGCGCCATTCTCCTCCTGGCTTCGGCACTATTCTCGGTTGTGAGACTATTGAAGATGTTGATCTCTCAATAAAGTCCTCATTGAGCAGCTGTCTTGCTAGCTCCTCCGCTATCTTCGCCTCATGTATACTCAAATTCACCCTTCGTGGTGCCGGTGACGGCTCCGCACCCGGTATTTTGTAAATAACCGCAGTGAAATCTTCAGGCTTGACACCACCTGCATGTGGAGGGTCAAAATTTTCCTTGTTCGCCTCTAATTTGGCTTTTAAAAGCTCCTTCTCCTTCTCCGTGCCTACTCCTTCTTCCAATATTTTCCGCGCCGCCTCTTGAAATCTTCATCAGACATCTGCTTATGTTGCTTGAGGGGTTCTCTGTCCTCCTCCAAGCCTAAGTCCTCTTCCGAGACATCATCTAGGCCCGTCTTTTCATACGTGACCGTGTCCGGCTCATCATCTTTACCGAGCTCCACCAGCATCTCAATGAGTCTCGCGTATTGCAAAGGAGCTTTACGGGTGTAAAAACCATCAAAGCATGTGAATGCTTGCGGTATCAATTTCAACTTGTCGAGGTCTCTGAGCTTCCGCTTGTATGCACTGCTCTGCTCACGAGTTCCCATACGACAAGCCACCACTAGCTGTTGCTTGCGAGAGGGTACCGGTATAGGATGATCAATAAGCCGGTCCCTTATTTCCTGCGCCCATATCGCCTTCTCATTATATGGCAGGATAATAGTATACGGCTTATTATTTTCGAATAAAGTCCGTAAGCATTTCTTCACTTCAGACAGTGAACGCGGCCACGTCGGCTCGTCACCCCAGAAATCAGTAATAAAACTTTTAATAGTTTCTGGTGGAGTATCCGGGATTCGCCCCGTTCTCCTTGGTACAAACGCCTCCCTTTTTTCTTCTCCTACTTTCGCATGGAAACAGTATCCGTTAGTAATATGGACATCTGTTCCTACTCCTTCCGCGAATCTCGCCAACGACGGGCTTCTTTGTGCGACACATATAATCTCCTCCTTTCGCTTCTCGATTAAGTCATCAATAGACTTTTTGTCCCAATGGCATGTCGGAACTGTGACAGTGCACACTTGGGATTCCCAATTGTCGGTCCAGGACAGCTCATCCGGTCTTACGACATGGGGGTGAACGTACACCTCAAGTGCCTCATGTGCGATGGCCATCCTTTTGTGATCCGTCGCTAGACTCAGCTCATAAGCCTCATAAGAGTCAGTAGCGTTGAAGGGATCAATATCGTTCTCTTCTCCTCTTTTTACTCCATATATCACTCGCCGTGCGGCGCAATCAATCACAGCCCCCATCGTAGCCAATTGGTCATACGATAGTAATATTGACCCGTGGTAACCGGGGACGACATAGAGGTCCATACGGTATACTCGTGCGGTTTTCAATTTAAAGGTCAGTGTGATGATTCCCGTGATATCCGTCCGGCTGCTCACTCCTTTGAGAGTGCCCGTTGACTTTTTCATATTTCCGTCCACCCAGTCCCGGTATCGATTAAAAAACTTCCGGCCGACAATATTAATATTCGCCATCGTATCATTACCAACTTTTAATATTGTCTTCAATGTTTCACAATAAAGTTCCGTATAACACAGAGCATCGGGCCTGTGTATATTGGCTGCGAGAACAAGAACTTTACGTTCCAAATTTTGGAGTCTTGTCTCTAAGTTTTTCAACTCCTCCTTCTTCTCCTCCTGCTTCACCTCATTAACATTTTTATTATTCTGCGGTACTGGTGCGTTTACTATTTGAGCGACATTGTCTTGTGGTACTTGAGTACACACATTGTCTTTTTGCTCGCCACCCGCCGCGACCGTAGACATTGAGTCTGTTCGTGGTTGTTTGCTTGGCCGAGGCGATACGTCTGCCATTGGCCTCCTCGCCTCCATCGCAAGTCTCGCCTTCCTATTTGCATCAGTTAGCATTGGTAACCGTGCTGTATGAACGGGTATGAGACTACCTTGGGGCTGCAGTCTCTGTGTACCCACATCTCTGTATTCACATAGAGGAAGCGTTGGCCCAGTCTGCACAACAGCATTAGAAAGCACTGTGACTTTAGGGTTAAACTTCACAGTCTTCTCCTTCCTCTCTTCTCCCCCTCCAGTCATTCCACCACCTCGAAACGATTACCTTGAGTAGTGTCCGGGTAGGATGACGTATCGGTCTCCGAGGCAGTGTTGTAGGCCTGAGCTCGACCGAAATTTGGGTTGGAGCTTGCCCACGAGCCTCCCACTCCTCTGGGTGGGGGGGCTGGAGCTCGAACAGCTCTCCCTCCATAAGGGGTATATCCCCGACCTCCTCCTCTTCCTCTCTGAGGGGTTCCCTGCCACCTCGAGGCTCCTCTCTATGTTCCTCGTCCTCGTCCTCCTCCTCCTCCTCCTCCTCGTCCTCTTGCTCCTGCTCCTCCTTCTCGTCCTCTTTGAGAGGCCTTTAAGTTCCTTTGTCTCTCCCTTTCCTCTTTCTTCTCCTTCATCCTCTTCATGTAGGTAATGATTGCCTCTCGTAACTCCTCATCATCACATATATTGGCATACCAACCTTCGTTCACAGCGGCAATCTGAAGCATATTGAAAAGGCCCGGTTCCTTGCCTTCCGTCCTGCTCAGAAAATTTGCCCTTGCTGTTGGGTTCTGCCTATCATGATTGAAAGAGCAGTCTCTGTTCTCCATCTGTGCCTTACACTGCAAGCCCGCGAACCACCTCCAACATGCGGTCTTCAGGTCTGGCTCTCTCTGTCTCTTCCAACCGGCAACTCTGTTTGTGTACGTGGCTTGTGCGCCAACAGGTACACCGCCTGCCTGTGCCGTATGTGCCTCCGTGAGCGAGTCCATGTTTGAGCATGCACTCATCACTTCTTGAAACAGTGCTGACGGAGCAACGCTTTGAACCGTATTTTCGAACACGTGTGTCTCGAGGAAGTTCTTGGACTTCACTGAGCTAAACGTCGAGCATTGTTGTATGAGCTGCGTAAGCTTACTCGGGTTAACTGTGTGTAACGCCGAAAAGAAATAGAGGATGATCGACTTGCGCCCATAGAATAGCCCATAGGAGGAAACTACCTCCGTAAGGGTCGCCGCCAAGCAAACAGCACTCCTCAAACTCATCGCCACTGTCTCAAAGATTTCAAATCCTATGAGAGTACCAGTGCAGAGATGCTGGTATCCATGAGATTGAAAATATGAAATGAGTGTGGCCACCGCCAGTTCACACTGAGCGTCTAGGCCTGTTGCATTGTTTCTCTTAATCTCCTCCTTCTTTCTCAAAACCTTGTACTGTGTCAGATCAAATCCCTCCGAGACTAGAGATTGGTCAAAAACAGTAACAAGGGCCTCGTATTCCTGCGTTTCGTCGCAAGGAAATGCAGGCATTGATCTCTTTGAGCTTGCTCAAAAGCGAAGCATCAGAGTCTTTGTCTGAGCTCGTCTTGGCATATAGCATGAGACTTGCCACTCCTCCTTTCTTCCCCTTGAAGGCATTTATGATGTTATGTCTGTCCTTCTTCTCCGTGTTTGTGACCACCACTGTAGTTGAGCCCGAGGGTGCAGGGGCTGGTGGGGCAGGAGCTGGTGGGGTCAAATATGTCGGAGGGTGTGTCTTTGCACCACTCACTTTTGCTTTCATTCTTTCCAGTCTCATCGTCTTCTCGAACTCCTCATTCTCTTTCGCCTTCTTCTTCTCAGATATCACCAGCTTTTGAGCATGAGTGATAAAGGCCACCAATTCAGAAGCAGGTCTGAGAAAATTATATTTCTCCACATATTGGTCAACACCTGCTTTATTGGCGACCGGTGGTGCGTTACTAAGTGATTTAAGGACAGGGTGATCCTTGGTAGGAATCCATCTCTTCCATGCCTCCTTATGCAGTAACGCACCCATCAACAGTCTGATCTTGGTCAGAACTCTGTCGGTCTTCTCTAACTCATCAATCACAGGATGAGTTTCTCCTGCTGCCTTAATTCTTTTTTCCATCTCTGCCTTCCCCTCCTCCAAGGCCTTCATTTCCATTGTAAAAAAATGAAATATGCCACTCGAGTTTTTCGAACCCAGATTGGTCTTCATTTTTGTTACATCGACTGCCTCCTGACCAGTCGCGAGGAATCTGGCCGTTGCTCTTGGGTTTGTGTACTGGAGGTAACCCTCACATCGTGGGCCGTATGTACGTTCCCAAATCAGGGTTTGAGTGTACACCCCAAAGATAGCATCGAGTAATTCAAGGTGGGTGTGTATGTCCCCAAACTTGATATGCTGTATCTTCTTTCTCTTTTCTGGATCAGAGACCAGTTTGCCGAGGAGCTGTGCTGTGTTTGATAATAGGATATAGACATCCTTTTTAGCACGACTTTTCTCTCTTCTTTGATCCTGAGGGATCCACACATAGGTGTCCTTCTCTACCCCCATCTTGTTATCAAACTCTTCTTTAGTGAGGTCATAGTGGTCTTGCACCCACTGTTGTTCCTCCACTGTGATCTCCTCTCCATCACTATGAATCAAGTCGATCATTTTTCGTCCTCCTCCTCCCGTGTAGGCAGGTGGTAAGGGATTACCATATGCTCCTCCTCCTCCCGTCTCTTCTTGTTCAAATCCTCCTTCATCTTCGTCTCCTCCATATCTTCCTTCATCATCCCAGCCCTCTTCTACTCCTCCTCCTAATCCTTCATCTCCTCCTCCTCCTTCATTCAATCCTCCTCCTCCTCCTTCATTCAATCGTCTTCCTCCTCCTCCTCCTGCTTCTTCTTCTTCTCTTCTTTGATCTGCCTCCGAGAATTCACTCACTTCGGCGGTCTCTGTCGACATGATGTCGTAGTAGTGATCAACAGGAGGACAGTGTCAGCTCCTATGTTTGGTTTTTGTTCGTTTGTGTTCTGTTCCTCCTTCAGTCGATTGACTAGTGAAGAGAGAAACTAATAGAGAGGGTCGGATAAGATTCCCTGTCCTCTATGAAACACTGTTTGTATGTTTGCTTTTGTTTGAGAAGAATAGTCTTTGAGACTTTCTTCGATTTCTTGTTCTCCTTACTCAGATTACTTTCTCCTCCTTCTTTTCTATATTGTATCTAGTATGAGGCACTTGGACCTACACACAGATAGTAATAGAGAAGCTAGAAAAGCTCTCCTTGAAAAGTCGACAGTCGGTCGGATAGGTTCTCAGACCTACCTTTAGAAAACGATCAGAGATTTGCAAAAATACTCTGACGTATGTGTGAGATAATGCAGATAAATGCACAAACTAGAAGGGTAGAGTGTTGTGCTCCTGTCCCTATGCTTGTTTGTGTTTTGTGTGTGTTCCTTCACTCTTCTGTCCACCTCCTTCTTCTTGGTCTCTGTGCGAGAACAGCAAGAACGACAGAGAGTTTGTATCTGATGTCTCCTTGTGAGCACACAGATACTGATTGGGCTAGAGGGTACGAGACACCTGCTTGAGACCAATCAAATTATTTGTTTTGTGAAAGAGTTATGAGGGAGCTGTGTTGGAGTATTTGTTTTCGTCTGACGTCCCCGTGTGAGACAGGTCAGTGAAAATTCACTCTGTTGCCTGGGTGGCAAAGCAGAAAGAAATCACCCTAGTGATGTGGACTCCAAATGTAATGCCCCCAACGATAGCTCGAAAAAAAGTCGGTAATACAACCAAACACAGTCCTCAAGAATGAGAATGATGTCTCGTTGTATTAGCTCAGTGAAGCCAAAAAGGAAAACTGCAACAGACCAGGAATAAAACGGCATCAGGTCCAATCCGGACAAATAATACTGAAAAACAAGCTGGTGCACCTGTCACCAGGAAAAGGTACTTTTTACCGGCTATCCGGGGGTGATGCCTACAAATCAAATAGAAATATTCTTTCTCATTGGATTATTACTACGTCGCTTATCATAAATTAGATTTCTTCTAAGTTTTAGTTTTTTATGAAAGCTTCATGAAATCTAACTTGAATTTCGACTTGAATTTTTTTATGATTAAATCAAAAATTCAGAAGTCAGCTACTTATATCAAGACAAAGCCGGAAGAAATTAGACACAGAACGATTTTCATATTCAGGTTTATTGCATAAACTTGAAATATTACTACTTTATCAAGGATTTGTAAAAGGAAAATGCTAGTACTTC
>WBZZ01006850.1:0-15000 GCA_019918135.1 Paulinella micropora | reverse complement strand
ATTAGAGCGTATCGTCAATTCTTCGTACTCCCCTCACGGGTGAGACGATGGAGGCGCATGTGCAGATTTGCAGCAGCCATTGACAGAGAAGCACTATTATTATTATTATTATTATTATTGTTATTATTATTATTATTATTATTATTATTATTATTATGGACACCGTGATAGCCCAGTGGTCAAGTTCTACCATCTGGGCCCTGTCGCCAGTTCGATTCCCGTCGGTGCCACCAGTATTTTCATTGAACATACCGGTCTATTTCTGGACCAGTATTTTCATTGAACATACCGGCCCGTCTGGAAGTGTTGGAACTGCCCTTGCGGGGGTGTCATTAGAGCTTATCGTCAATTCTTCGTACTCCCCTCACGGGTGAGACGATGGAGGCGCATGTGCAGAAATGCATCAGCCATTGACAGAGAAGCACTATTATTATTATTATTATTATTATTATTATTATTATTATTATTATTATTATTATTATTATTATTATTGGACACCGTGATAGCCCAGTGGTCAAGTTCTACCATCTGGGCCCTGTCACCAGTTCGATTCCCGTCGGTGCCACAAGTATTTTCATTGAACATACCGGTCTATTTCTGGACCAGTATTTTCATTGAACATACCGGCCCGTCTGGAAGTGTTGGAACTGCCCTTGCGGGGGTGTCATTAGAGCTTATCGTCAATTCTTCGTACTCCCCTCACGGGTGAGACGATGGAGGCGCATGTGCAGAAATGCATCAGCCATTGACAGAGAAGCACTATTATTATTATTATTATTATTATTCTGTGACGCCAACTCATAACCCTTTGGTGGTAGATGCTGGGGAGGAGGGTCGTTGCGCGCGTAAAAGATCTTAAACTCCGCATATGCTGGTTGATAGCCCAGGACCCAGCAGACACCAGATTGTTATGGGTGGGGTTTCGAGGCAGCTCTAGCAACCGCGCTTGGTGTATGCACTTGCACATTCGGTGACGTCTTGCAAGAGGTTGCTGGGACTGCGGAAAAACCTCTGCTTAGTGCAGTCTTGCCCTCAGGAGCTCCATCGGTGGCCCCGATCATCAGGCGAGAGACTGACACGAGGGGGTGGAGGACCTCGAACAAGGGTATTGGAGGCTTATGTCCGTTGAGGATATGCCATTAGCTGCATCAGTACGCCTCAGATATGGTAAATCTGCCTTGGAGTGTTGACTGTGACATATTTGAGGGAAATCCCGATGAAAAAACACAGTCACACTTGCTAAACAGAGTTCCAGCCCAATGGCCTCAAGGCGTTAAACTGTGACGCCAACTCATAACCCTTTGGTGGTAGATGCTGGGGAGGAGGGTCGTTGCGCGCGTAAAAGATCTTGAACTCCGCATATGCTGGTTGATAGCCCAGGACCCAGCAGACACCAGATTGTTATGGGTGGGGTTTCGAGGCAGCTCTAGCAACCGCGCTTGGTGTATGCACTTGCACATTCGGTGACGTCTTGCAAGAGGTTGCTGGGACTGCGGAATAACCTCGGCTTAGTGCAGTCTTGCTCTCAGGAGCTCCATCGGTGGCCCCGATCATCAGGCGAGAGACTGACACGGGGGGGGTGGAGGACCTCGAACAAGGGTATTGGAGGCTTATGTCCGTTGAGGATATGCCATTAGCTGCATCAGTACGCCTCAGATATAGTATTATTATTATTATTATTATTATTATTATTATTATTATTATTAGTAGTAGTAGTATAGGGTCGCACTTCGGCACACTTTTTCACGACATACCCCGCCCCGCCACAGGGACACACCCCGGCCGGCCCGGACGGGACAAAATGGCGGCGAGCACATTGTTAATCATTCGGAAAGTCAGTATTACGATGCTAAGGAACCACCCGTCATTCATAAGAACATTGATGATTTCTGTAAGTGGGCTTTTGAATCTAAGCACAACGGCTTTACATTCATTGCTCATAACAGTCGCGGTTATGATTGTCAGTTTATTCTTAAATGGTTAGTGGATAATGGACAAGCACCATTCGTCATTTATCAAGGCGGTAAGATAATGATGATGACTTTGAAGAAATACCGCTTCATTGATAGTCTCAGTTTCTTGACTATGCCTCTGGCTGATTTTCCTAAAACATTCGGATTGAAAGAACTTAAAAAGGGTTTCTTCCCTCACTTCTTCAATACTGACAAGAATAAAAACTATATTGGTGTGATGCCTCATAAAAAGCACTACGGCTACGACACGATGAAAGATAAGAAGAGAGCGGAATTCTTAGAATGGTATGAAAGCCAAAGAAACAGCACATTTGATATGCAGAAGGAAATCGCTGAATACTGTCATAGCGATGTTGATATATTGAGAAGGGGATGTATGGATTTTAGAAAGCAGTTTTTAGAATTCGGTATTGACCCGTTTCAATATACAACTATTGCGAGTTGTGTTATGGCTTTGTATCGTGCTAAGTTTATGCCGAAGGCGGAAAAGCAAAACAGGATAACCTCTCGGGCCTGCGTTGAATGGATAGCTTACAGAAGCAGGTTAGACCAAACTGATATTAAACATGTTTTCAATGGTGGTGAAAAGATGTTTAATTTAGGACAGTCAAATGTTTATGTTGATGGCTGGGACGAAAAGACGAAAACCGCTTATGAGTTTTACGGATGTCATTGGCACGGATGTCAGAAATGCTACAACAGCAATAAATTGAATATTAAGAAAAATAAGACTATGGGAGAACTATGTAAAAAAACAAAAGAAAAAGAAGTTTTATTAAGCAAACTTTTTGGAGTATCAAAAGTTATTACTATCTGGGAATGTGAATGGAGATTAATGAAAACAAGTGAAAGCCTGTGAATGGAGATTAATGAAAACAAGTGAAAGCCTAGCGGAAGATACTAATGAACGAATTACGGAACAAGAAGGACTGAATCCGCGAGAGGCGATGTTTGGGGGTAGAACGGATGCTCTAACATTGTATTGGAAAGCACGGCACAACAGCGAATACGCAAAATACATTGACATATGCTCTCTGTATCCTACCGTTATGTTTTACGACCTTTACCCTAGCGGACACCACGAAATCATACGGCCCTCAAATGACGATGACCGAAAGGATATGAAAAGCAAAATCATAAACAGAGAATATTTCGGAGTGTCTAAGGTTAAGATGCTACCGCCCAGAAAATTACTACACCCTGTTTTACCTAAGGCGGACAGAGGTAAGCTTATGTATTACTTATGCGACAAGTGCGGAATGACTGAACAGAAAACCGAATGTAAGCACACCGATAACGAGCGAGCAATAACGGGCACTTGGGCAACTCCTGAAATCTACAAGGCCTTAGACAAAGGCTATAAGTTGATTAAGGTATATGAGGTATGGCACTGGAAGGAACAGAGCAGTAGCCTGTTCAAAGATTACATAAAAACTTTCTTAAAGGTTAAACAAGAGTCAAGCGGATATCCTGATGGATGTATTACACAGGAGCAAAAAAGAAACTACATTGACAGTATGGAAATCAAGATGGGAATTAAGATGGACGAAAACAAAATAGAAGAAAACCCAGGACGGCGAGCGGTTGCTAAGTTGTGCTTGAATAGCCTGTGGGGCAAGTTTAGTGAAAAGCAAAACAAAACTCAAAACAAAATGATTAAAGATAAAGATACCTTATACAAGTTAATGAACGACAAGTCAGTCGATAACATAAACATAAACATTATTAACGACAAAATAATAGAAGCGAGTTATGACCTTAAACAGGATGCGGTAAGCGACCCCGTGAAAACAAATATTGTAGTTGCTTTATTTACGACTTGCCACGCGAGGATTAGACTATATGAGATGATGGATACACTAGACAACAGAGTTCTATACCACGATACAGACAGTGTCATATACACAACAGACTTAACGAAAGGCGAAACAGATGTCAAAACGGGTAAGTTGTTAAGCGAATGGACGGACGAACTACACGGAGCAAAGATTATGACCTTTATCGGAGGCGGACCAAAGTGTTATGGATATGTATTAGATAACGGCAAAGCAAGTATGAAAGTAAAAGGCTTTAGTATGAATTATGAAAACAATAAATCATTAAATTTACCAAATATGTTAAGTGTCATTAGTTGCGGACTTGGAATTAAAAACAACGACCTTATTGAGAACGGCAAGAATGAATTGTTAGAGTTACTTAAAACTAAGGAAGAGAAATTGATTGCTAAACGAATTGAAAAATCTGGTAAAGTTGTTATTGTAGAGAACAGCAAGATAATAAGAGATAAACAACAGAAAACAATAACGAGCGAATACTTAGAAAAAATATTCAGCTTTACTTACACCAAAAGAAATATTATAGGTATTGTAGATAATGCGATTGAAACAAGACCGTTTGGATATTAAATGAAAAAGCAATAAAAAGAAAAATTTATTTTTTTGCCTTTTTACCTTTACCTTTAAAACTTCTAATCGTATGAATTCCTTTCTTTGGTTTGACTAACTTAGTATTTACAGCCGTAGCCCCTAACAATGAAACGGGGTCATACTTAGTTCGGTAGTTCGTGGTCAGCTTCGCAGTCTTTGCCCGCTTCCCTTTCGGATTTACTTTAACAGCTACTCTGTCAATCACTCCTTCAATGAGGTCTCTTGTGCTACTGCCTTTATTGTATGTGGTCGCCCTTACACCCGTCTGTCGGCTCAGGTCTTTCGCAATCGTGCCACCTAGTGAATGCCCCGTCAGCTCTACATTATCCTTTCCATATTTCTTTATGACTTCATTAACCAACTTCTGCTCTTCTTTATATCTCGGGGTCATTTTTATTACACCCTTCACCAATGCGACATCTGTGAGTAAGTCTCGCTTATCTACACTTCCCCTAAATGCGACAATAGCTTTACCATCTTTTTCATACACTGTTGATTTCTCTTTGCTCGCGACTGGCTTCCATCCGTCCGCACCTTTTCTCTCTGACGAAGACAAATAGACATCCTCAGATAACTCCGCACTGCCTCCCTTCTGCTTCCTGTATTCTTTACCAGCTTTTTTCAATGCTTCCTTATGGCTTATGTTATGCTTAGCAGAGTAAGCCTTTACGAAGATAATCCACTCACTCATTCTATATAATTAATTTTTTTTTTTTTATATATTACCCTATATATACCACCCTACTATGACCACCCTAACAAGACTGTGTGAGAAGTTCCAAAAACTTTCTATTGAAGGCGAAAAAAAATCCTTCTCGTTGGAAGATGTTCAAAAGGTAATCCACGACGAAATAAAAGCGATTGAAGAAAAGAGAAATACTCAACCCAAAGACACTTTTCAATTCGGCAAATACAAGGGAAAGAAGTTTGAAGATATCGCAAAGATTGATAAGCCATATATTGAATGGCTAGTTCGGCAGCCGTGGGTCCAGAATAAAGATGAATTGAAGAAGTATTTGCTTTAATGTTATTCAACCTTTTTACGTTTCTTTTTTTTTGCTTTCCTCGCGGGCTTTCTTAGCCTTTGTAAAGAACTTAATTAAGTTTTCCCGTCTAACATCGTCTTCATTTTTTGTAAAGTATGCGATAGCACAAGTTTCATCGCAGAATTGGTAGTTATTAACCGTAGCAGTTAATATATCTTTTTTTTCGCACTCTTTACACGACATTGTATAGCAGAGACTCCGCCTCCGCACCTCCGTTTTGGTGAAGCTTTTTTTAAAAAAAGGTTCTATACTATTGGAAAAATAAATATTTCTAAAAATAATCTACGGGTCTTCTAACCATACTGAATACTTATCGTTTGAGCTGCTGTTGCTTGTGATGTTATGGTTAGCCTATCGCCTGGAAGCATATCGTCCAAATCATAATCATTTAGATTAACTGTCTCAGCAGCGCTAGAATTTACAAAGATAACCGCAATAGTATTTCCATTAGCCACTGTCGAGGTAGTATCAAATGAAAACAGACTTGCATTAGCATTATTTTCAACATAGACAGCATTTGTTAGAGTAGCATTTTTTATTACTTTAATAATACAACTAGTCTTAGAGTCCGTATTTAAGATAGTTAGTCGTCGCGGATAAACTATACTATAATTGGTAAGAGCACCACCTGCGGCAGTCGCATTATTTCTCATTCTAAAAACATGAGCAACAGCATTGGTCGCATTGGCGGTTCTTTCATAAATAAACGGAATACCTCTCATAATTTCCGTTCCTTCAATGAAGCATCCAACACTAGCGACTTTAATATTTTGGGCTGCTACAACTCCACCAACATTCATTATATACATTTCATTATATAGGTTGAAAAAGGTAGAGTAGTATTATTCAGTGTAGTTAAAGTTTGTGTGTTAGCATAACGAATGACATGAACCATTTGAAAATCTCCCGTATTCGGATTTTCAATATAAAAAGATACTTGACCAAACCCTAAATACTGAAACTTAATTTGAAAAACATTACCCTTCGTAAAATCAATTGCGGGTAGATATGTTTTACCATCAGCCTTATCAATATTCCAAGTTGATTGAGCATAAGAATTAACCAGCGCCCCTCCTCTACAATGATATATTTTCATTACTCCAGTTTCTCTACCAAAGAAAAATCCATCTGTAAAAGCATTATCACCTAATCCAACCGTAGCAAGATATTGAGCACCATTAGCCTCCGTTGTAGTCCATAAGGCAGTAAATCTTACACACACTCCCATACCAGCACGACATTTAATTCTTTTTTTTGATTGAATGTATCCGCTAGCCCCTGCCACGGCAGTTGTTGATATGCTAGCCATTGAATTCTTCATTTCAACAATAGAATTAACAATAGCACTATCCCATTTAGCAGAATTTACATTATACATAAATGTCTCTTGAATAATCGGTGTGTATTGTGCTGTGGATATTTCACCGAATGCTGTCATCTGTTAATTTTGTTTTTAGTTCTCCATAAGTTCCGCATTTCAAATTAACAAAATTCCCTCCATCATCGTGTGCGACTAAATTTCGTTGGTGGCTCATTGTAGGTGCTTTTTTTTTTTCAAAAAACCACCTACGACCTCAAAAAAATGTTTTGTGTAAGCTTCGTATATTATATGAAAAAAATAAATCTAAATTTTTAAATATTACTTCAACGGATGGTGTTATAGGGGGAGCAGGCCCCTGCTTAATTTCTGGTAATGGTGCCATTCTTAACATTTACTTCTTGCTGAGTTACGACAAACGTGTAATGATTAGCCGTAATAGTCGCAGTGGTAGCAATAAACTCCCATCGTCGCTCTGTGTCTAGACTTAATCCACTGATTTCATTTTGGTCCTTGCTCCACAGAGGGCGAGTATTGTCAAAGCTATCACACCAAAACCAGTTGTATTGATAAACATTGCTATTCATCAAAGAAGAGCCTTCCAACTTCGGTTTAAGATACATATAGTCTTCTAGTTTTCCAGTTTACAATCAACATTGAATTCCTGAAGTCGTGCTCCGTCTAGTGTGGTATAAAAAGTTTGGACCTTAGAACTGAGCAGGTTGCTATTGTCATAAGTAGTGTTCTTATTTTCAGTTCCGTTGAAAACAGAGTGATAAATCTTCTTAATTCGCCGTCCGTGGCCTCTGTCAAATCTAAGTATAATATTTTGAGAATCTGAAGCTACTCCGACAGTATTTTTATACAAGTAAGAATAATCAATATTGAAGCTCATACCTTCGGGGCTCATAATCTTCTGTTGAATTGATTGAACGACATCTGGGTTAGTTTCAACAGCTAAGAAAAGGTTTAGGTTGGAAACAACAACATTTGAATCAGCTAGTAACTACCGCAACAGTTCCACCCCCCGTAGAAAGAGCATCATTGTTATAATAAAAGATTTTGGGTGTCTGTTGCCAAACAATCCGCAAAGTCAAAATTTCTGGAAACATAATAGTTTATCCAGAGCGAAAATAGTATTGTAAAGCATTCCAAGATTAATCTTAACATTAACACTTGGGCTGGCATTGTTAATAGTTCCAGCTGAAAAATACTTAGCCTCATTAAAAGCAACATTAACGAACTTACTCGTGCCGGTCTCATTCGCAATAAGGGTATCATCGTGTCGGCGAGCATTTGTGGAGGGCTGTGACATCCAAGCCTTTAATGCTGCCTGAACCTGCGCCTTCGCAACATCAATTCCCGCATCAATTTGTCCCGCCGCATTTCCTGCTACTGCCGAAGCGGCCAATGCTGTTTGTAATGCGGCCAACCTTGTAGCATCGCTAGCGGGTTGAAATGTAGTTGTAGCATTATACTTTTGAAGCATACAACCAGCTCCGCTTCCATTGCCGTGGTTTTCTAAAGCGAGTAAATCATCGATGGAGGTTTCGGGTTTCCAAATCATCTTAGTGACATTTCCGACTTCGTTAATGTCGCACAGATAAACACCACCTCTCGTAATCAATTGTATCTGCCTAATTGGGGCCAGGCAATCCATAAAGCATTTATTGTAGTTTGCCGCCTTCGCATCAGGAGCATAATTAAAACTCAAAACAGAGCGAGCCAAGTTAAACGGACGGCTGATAAGGTCAAAGTTGCTTTCCTGTCCTCCTGCGGTAGAAACAGTGACAGTAATAGAACCCTCACGAGGGGTAAGCTTATTCAAGCGATAAGAAGCACTGATGTAATCAGTCCTGCTGAAATCTAGTTCGCCTCCGTGTTGTGTAGGCATTTCGTGTAAGTGCTTTTTTTCAAAAAACCACTTACGAACTCAAAAAACGATTTTTAAAAGGTCGCTATATATTTTAATATGAGAAAAAAAATAATTCTAAAATTAATTGTAAGTGCTTTTTTTCAAAAACCACTTACGATATAAAAAAAAACACTTGCGGGTTGTAGGGTGTCCCTACTAATTAACGGCTTTTCAACAAATTAAAAAATGATGTAAATAAATTAAAATAATTCGTTTCCCTGTAAATCAACAATGTCATTACAATACCTAACCCGTTGAGATTAACTGGTTGGTCGTTTTCGTCAGTCAAGTAAAACCGATACACATTGCTTGAACTAGTACTAGATAGCCGTTTTCCGTATTCACTGCCCGAGCCGTCATAGATAACAGAGCCGAAAGGGATTTCATTGGCCGTGTATATTTCTTGGAGCACGTGATTATCGCCTTCGCCGACTAAGTCTGATTGAAGATATAATGTTTTTTCGCCAGTCAAGATTATGACATTCGGCGACCTAATGGTATTATTAGCAAAGAAATATGTTGAGTCGCGGTCAAAACCCATTACTTCGTGGATACGTGTTTCGGTGTCAAATATAAACCGCGGTTGAATGCCTAGGTTGTTAGCTACGGTAAATAATAGCTTACCGTCTTCTGGGTCGGTGTTTGTGTTGTTGCTCGTAACGGTGTATGTGTAGTCGTTGGGGCTATCTGCGGTTAGCACCTCAGCCAGTTTATTTTTTAAGTTGCTCATCGTGTAGTTGCCCTCGGGTATCGTAATCAGAGCCTCATAGCCATCTTCACTCAGAGTAAAAGTGTTGTAAGGACTTGCCACAGAGTAATACGACTTCGGCACATAGATATGAAGTATTTTACAGTGTGTTGGATTATCTAGCGATTTCATATCAATAGAGTGAGTGAAATCACTGTCCGTGCCGTTTATCCTATTTTTACTGTTGACACAGTAAATGTTGGAACTCCTGCCTCCGCGATATTCCATCTTATATTATACAAATAATTTTTGGACATCTTCAAAACTATATAAATTATTTATGTGATTTTGTGCTTTATTATGTCTATTTCTTTTACAAATAGTCAATTCAACACCACACTTACAAATGTATTTTCTTTGTTGTCTCTCGTTTTCTTTACCTTTATTTTTACATCTATATTTTTTGTCATACTCACTTTTTTCTTTTTTATGTTCTAAATAATATTTCTTTTGTTTTTCACATAACTCTGTTCTTCTTTGTTCTTTATAGTAATTATTTTTTCCCAATATTTCAGTTTTATTTTCTTGGTAGTATTCTACCTTTTCCCTTCCCGCAATATGTCTATTCACACAATCTAGGTTTCTAATATGATTACCTTCTTGTTTAAGTAATTCCATTTTATTACCACACGGAAATAATTCAACTGATTCAATGTAGGCATCATCATATTTAATAATTTCAAAAGACGATGTATATTTTGATTTTCCATTCTTCCAACTTTTGTAATTTATTCTATGCTTAGCAATTCTCTGTGCTAATGTTTGAGTTGTTGAACCAATATAAATTTCGTCTGTTGAGACCTGATTGAATAAATCTTTCCTTGTTTGTAGTCGGGCATATTCTTTTGTATTCTTTTATATTCTTTTTTCTTTAATACATAATTCACATATATGTGTCAAAGCCATACCCATTCTGTGTTTTCAGGTCCTCAGCTTCTTTTTCCTTCAAATCAGTCCATCCGCTGGCGAATTTAAACCTGTTACCTTTCGCCCGCTTTAACAAAAATCTAATACTATGCCACCCGCAGGTATCTGTTGTGTTGCTTTGGTTTTTAACCTGATTAACCTTCATAAGCAGATAAGTACTCGGCTTACTCTTGTCTATAAGCTGTTTCATTTGGTGTAGAAATAGCTCAGTCGGCTTATACAGTGCGAGAGGGTCATATATCTCTATACTTCTATCGCCGTCTAATGAGCAGTAAACAGCAATCCAATGTGAGCCTGGTTGGCTAGACTTATCCAAGTTCATAATAAATCCATACTTCTTTCTTTTTTCTGGTTTAAGTTTGTTTATTTCGTCGCTGGCTACCGTGCCGACATACCATTCGTGCTTTTTCATAATGTTGTCTATTTCGTCCGTCATTAATCCTCTGTAGGGGTAAACCCCTACAACCCCATCAGAGGGGGTGCGGGGGACGAAGTTCCCTGCTCCTACAACCCCATCGGAGGTGATTTCGGGTGTTTTGTCGGCGGTGATTTCGGGTATTGTGTCGGGCGTGGGTTCGGTGTTGGTTTCAGGTATGGTGTCGGGTGTTGGGGCTGGTGATGTTTCGGTGTTGGTTTTGGGTGCGGTTTCTGTGGCTGGCGGTTAAACTTCTGGCTGTGAAACTTCCTCGGTTGGTTGAGTACCGAGATTATTTGAAACTTGATTTTTTATATTTGGGTCGCTTCTCATTTCATTTACTAAGTTATTTACATAATCCTTTTTCTTCATTTTTTTTCTGTATTTGCCCTTCTTTAAATATTTTTTAATTTTTGCTATTGTTAAAAGTTTGTGGATTAATTCCTCCATCGTTTTTGCCCCAGCACC
The DNA here is from genome assembly GCA_019918135.1 of Paulinella micropora. Lineage (NCBI taxonomy): Eukaryota > Cercozoa > Imbricatea > Euglyphida > Paulinellidae > Paulinella > Paulinella micropora. The sequence goes on along the minus strand of WBZZ01006850.1, from coordinate 3,764 downwards.
CGTTTGGTTTATTCACAAATAATCAGCGAGTTTCTTTCTCATTTCATTCTGGTCTATTCCTAAATCAATACCTTCATCTACTATAACTTGTGCCATACCCGCTGTCGTGTGTTTTCCTTTAACTTTTTTTGGTGGTGGTTTGCCCCGAGTTTTCATTTCTTTTTCCAAAGCAGGGCCCAAAGTTTTGGGTATATCCAATTTTGGATACTTGTAATCATTTCTTAAACCTGCGGATATGTATGATATTTTATCTTTAATTTCAAAGTGTTTCGCTTTTGCCTCCGCTCGTTTTTTTTCTTGTTCTAATTCTTTTTTGTATTGTTCAGCCAGTTCTTTCTGCTCATCTGCTGATTGGGCATCGGCTATCGCTTTCTCTATTCCTTTACCAAGTTTGATAAATTCTGTTTTGCTCAGACTTTTAATAAATTTAGTTGTAAAGCCCGCTTTCTTCATTAATTCAATGTATTTTTCTTTTAATTCTTTTTCAGCCTTTTTCTCTTCTTTTGTTTTCAATGGCATCTGCTTTTCTTCTGGTGCTTGTGGTGCTTGTGGTGGTGCTTGTGGTGGCCCTAGTTGTGGTGCTTGTGGTGGCCCTAGTTGTGGTGCTTGTGGTGGCCCTAGTTGTGGTGCTTGTGGTGGCCCTAGTTGTGGTGCTTGTGGTGGTGCTTGTATGTATTGAGGTTGGAACTGTGGTGGTGGTAATAGCATTAAATTATTTTTTCTATCTTGTTCAAATTTTACATCCTCTATAAGTTTTTGCTCTCTGTTCGCCTCCCTTATTAATTCTTCTTGTCTTTCTTTAATGTCAGCATTCTCCTTCCTCTCCATTCTTTTCTTCTCATCTTCTGCCTGTTCTCTTAACTTCTTTTCCTTTTCCTCCTGCTCGTGTATTAGTTCATATTTTTTCAGCAGGTTGATTTGTATCTGGTTGCGGTTCTCGTGTTCAAGGCGATTGAATTCGGACTTAACAATTCGCTCTTTTGTAGGGACTCCGCCCCTACGACCCCGTCTGTGGGGTTTGAAAGGGGTATCCCTTTCATATATTTCAGAAACAGTTTAACGATTTGAAGTGTTGAAAGGTCATTAGTTTTCTCGCCAAAGTTGAGATATGCTCGTTTGCCTTTTACTTTAATATATGGGCGGCCATCTTTGGTTCTGTATATTCTCGGTGGTCGTTGTTTTCGCAGAGACTTCGCCTCCGCACCTCCACGAGTTTTGGTCTTCATATTGTATATATTGTTAGAAAGAAAATTAATATAAGATTTAGTTTAATACCTGAAAGGGCAAGCCCTTTCAAACCCCTTGGGGTTGTAGGGGTTTACCCCTACCGAAACTTAACGGCTCCTCCTCGTTGCTTGCCGTATCCTTGCTTCATCGCGGCCTTTGCTACACGGTCCGCATAAGGCACTCCGACATCGCTAAGAAAAGTAACACCCCTTGAAATCAATTGGTTCTTCTTGATAAACCTATTAGCATCCACTATCGCTTTTCCGACCTTCGCCCAATTCACTTTTCCTCCTGTTTGTTTCTTTTTTCCCTTCTTCTTTCGTCCTCCTGCTTGTGGCATACTGACTGGGCTTGGATTGTAGCTGATATTGTATCCCGATGGTTGTGAAATAATCACTGGTGATGTTGGCATCTATATAATGTATAGAAAAAATAAATAATAAAATTACAAAAACCTTTTATTGAAATTTTGCCTCAGTTCGTCCGATACCGCATCAACATACAAAAAGTTAAATCGTTCCTTAGTCGCCTCGTGATATTTTTCAATAAAGTATTCAAGGTCGTAGCCGAGGTCCAAATGTTTATACACGAGTTCTATTTTATCCTGAGACTGTCCAGGAAAAATAAGGAGGTAGTCGAGCTGTTTAATAGCCTCAGGTCGTAAGTCGTTAAGATACTGCGAGCTAATAATCACCTTACTTTTATAATGGCGATTTTTTTTCAACAGGTCGCTTACGGACTTATCCCTCAAACCACTACCTAAATCATCTAACACGAAAACGACTTCTGGTGTTATGTATTTGCTCGGTCTTTCTGCTGGTGCTTGTCCCTGCTTCTTCTTTTCCTCTTTTCCAAAATATAAAAACTTCTGCTTTTCTACTTCATCTTTACCGTCTTGAACAATCTCGCCTTCTTCTTGCTCTTCGTCAGGTTTATTCAGCTTGTCTAACTCGTAATCAATAACACTATATCCGTCCGTTTTCAAATATGTGTATATCGCCATTGGGTTTCCCTTCTTCTTGAAGTGCTTAACCATTTCTTTGTAGATGTGGTCCTTGTGTATTGTGCTGGCGATAATGACAATCCTCGTTTTTTTGTTGGTGGTTCGTTTCAGGATTTCAAACAGTGCGGTCGTCTTACCCGATTTTTTTCTGGCAAGCAAAAATATGTTAGAATAAGGCTCCTCAAATAACTTATATCCTTTTGCCAACTTGTCGCCATCTCTGTTTTGCTTGACTGGTCTAACTCGTATATCGTTAATTTTTTCCATCACTCTATATTTTCTTCAAGCCAAAAATTCTAAACAAATAACAATTCTTCCACCCAAGAGGTCTGTCTCAATACTGTCATTGTCTGTTTTAAGCACTCTAAAACTGTATTGTCCGTCGGTCCAATTAATAATCCCCAAAATGTAGCTAAGATTGGAAATGTTTGCGGTGTTGCTATCAGCGAATGTGCCAATGATTCCAATTCGGTCCATATGAAGAATTTTTGTTTTCGTTTCAGTCATATCATTCATATAGTGGATATACTTAACATTCATTCTAGTTGGGGTAAAGTTCAATTTAATGGTTTTGTCGAATGTCTTACTACCGCCCGCAAAATTATTACTTAGAAAAATAATCTTTTGGAATTTATAGTCCATCGCGGAGACTTCGCCTCCGCACCTCCAATGGTTTTGATGAAACTTTTTCAAAAGTTTCCTATATTACTGCTCATAAACTTTTTATTAATTAATATTTCTGGTCGGACCGCCTGCGATTTCTATTCAAGGGCCAGTGTTAAAAAAAATGAAAGTTGTCTTTATTGTATTCAAAAGGAATAGAAACAAAATTTAAATGTGTGTATAAACCTTTAGTGATTGGTGTGTTAGTTTTGATGAAGCCATTCCGCTAATCTGCTCAAATGATGCTTCTTGGTATAAAACTCAACTATAAGTGTGTTCATTTCTTACTTGAAGATGGGCTAGGAAGGCAGATACCGATAAGTAAGGTCAAAATACCGACGTACGTGTTGGCTGTCTCGCACGGTAAGTTCTTTTCAGATAACCTCACAATACATAGGGTAATAATGGCGATAATGATACCCATTTGAAATAAGTATTTAATAAGTCGGCTGTCAGTTGGCCTGTTCTTTATACAACAACAATTCCAGTTATCTTCCAATTCGTGCTCTACTTTTTTTTCTTCATGCTTCAATGAAATATCCAAAACACGGTTCTTCAACTCTGGTGTTAGTTCGCCATCTGCCATATCAATGAGTGGAGGTGGAGGGTGTAATCTAGGTGGCATTAGAAAAAACGACTGCTCGGATTTCTGCTAATTGGTTTTTCAAATCGGCTATATCATTAGTTAGATTATTATTTTGCTTTTCTAAATAAATCACCTTTTCCGTTAAATGTTGAAAAGCACTGACCAATATTGGTATGAAGTCCGTATATGATATACCTTCAAAGTTTCCATCCCCATCGTCTGCTTTTATTCCACTTTCAGATACAAATTCTGGAAATATTTTTTTACTTCATCCGCAATAAATCC